>JADRCD010204314.1:0-33859 GCA_019843815.1 Montemys delectorum | reverse complement strand
AGCCTTTTGTGTCTGTTTATAGCTGCCTTTCCTTCTCTGCCTTCATTCTTTAGTGTCATTGATGAATTCAATAGAGGAGTGATTAATTATGAGTTAGAGTCATAAATGGAAAAGTTCAAAGAAGTTGGTATAAAATCACTGCTGGGAAAGTTATTCATATATTAAGTAGTAAATTATAGGAGATAATAATCCAAAAAAATTTCCTATGTATTGGGAAATATCTCTGCTTGTATTCAGCCATGCAATAAAATATTAGCCTCACAGAGACTAAGTTGGATGAATTTGATTTAATTCACGATTTAGAGTAGAGTGCTTTTAGCCCATGCATTTGCGATTTTCAACTCATTCATTACATTTGAAGTTTGTATATGTTTTTTGAATATCACTCAGAGTGAATCCTAAAGTAGGAATAGTGATGATGATGATAATGATGCAGGCAACAGCTTCTGTATCTGTAATCATTACTTGACATTTCTCAAAGTAGCCAGAGCATCATTCCCAGCATATTTAATGGTAGCTAAAATAAAATAGTGGAAACTGATCCTTGTCTGGTCTCCTAGATTATCACACAACAGACAGCGTAAGGAATAGGAGCAGCTGACTTGACTGTCTTGTATCTAAACTTGAAAGTTAAGATAAAATTTAAAACTTTTAAATTTTCCACCAAATAAATAGAATGATTTCTCAAAAAATGGAATTCCTCATATTCAGATATACAGTTTTCAAATCCCACAAAACTCTCATGGAAGATCTAACATGATAAATGAAGATAGCAGATACACCCTTCTAATGTCAATGGGGATCCTTTAATGACTGAAAATGATACAGTTAAGAACACCACCAGAAGTATGAGCTCAGCTCTCAGCCCCTCATTCAGCACCTCCGAGTGGCTGAGTTCACCACTGAGTTCAGCCCTCTTTGCAATAGTTAGTTCCTTTTGTTTACTCCTTCCTGGATAGTTCTGACCATTCTGCCTTAAGAATGCTCATTGTGTAGAGTAGGCAAATCATTTAACAATTTTCTTGACTTTGGGAATTTCCATTCCTTTTATCTATATTTAATTCTCTTTTTAGAGTCAAAGCATCAATATTTCTCCACGCTTAACATATTTTCATTGAAGAACTTAGTCTCCCGTACCACTGAGAGTACAACATCTTAGTTTAATTAATTTAGTACCGTTCCAAACATAGGCTTCTGGTTTTATTAATTGCTATATAAGGCTTTCAACTTCAAAAACAAACTTAGAAATATATACATATATACATATATATGTATATGTATATACTTCAGAATATAAGTAGATTTCTTTTAAATGCCAATATAACAACATTACCTGGTTATTCAGTTGACTCTGAAGGATATGAGTGTGTCCAGTAATACTAGTTAGGAGAACTTGCAGACTGGCATCTGTTGCTATCCTCTCAGTGACTGGCTTTAGTCGCCAAAGCCCTCTGTGATAGAGAATCTGCAATGCAGCCTTGAGTGTTCTAGAGAGAGAGAAAGGCAGAGGGGAAGAGCACACACCTTCCATGCAGCCTTGGAGCTGTGCAGACTTCGTGTCCGTCTGCGGAGAGGGGAGGAAAGCACCCCCCCCACCAGTAGAAGATTACCTTCCGTGAATATTTAGAGCTCTGCAGACTCTGAGTCTGTCTGTTTTTAGGACTTCTCCTTTTATTTTGTGGAAAATGTTGAGGCGAAGGTGGCTGAGAAGTGATCTTTTAAGCAATTTAAGACACTGTGGTGTTTTTTTTTTCCCCTAAAACTTGAAATAGTAGCATTAAGGTGGATGGGTTTTGTTTGTTTGTTTGTTTGTTTTGGCTGTTTTCCATGCAAATAAATGATAAATCCAATGTGAGAGGACGTCTTCTAAATGTGTTCCCGGAGAAGGTTGCAGGCTCGCTTTCGCAGATGACTGTTCACCTGAAAGCGTACAATGCTCAACGTGGATGATATGCCACCGTGTAGCAAGTAATTGTATTATCTCAAAATATGTGCTCCCTTGGTGGAGGGTAAGCCTTCTGCTTCTCGTTTTATTCTAGTTCATAATTTCATTATTTACAATCTGGGTTTGATTATCGTCTTTGTGGGTAAAACAACATCACCATCCTATTATAAATTATTAGATTCCCAAATTACATTAGGGAAGGAAACAGTTGTATCCAGTGCCAGGCTGATTGCATGAAACAGCCTCCATGGTTTTCCTGAAGAGAACTTAAATAACATCCAGTGTTTCTTTAGAATCGAGTTTATGGGTAAAGGTAATATTGAATTGATCATCTTGGTAACACTATTATATGCAGTTTTTAATTTTTAAATGAAAAAGGCAAAATACACTTGGGATGAAATTGTAGGATAAGTTTGTTGCTGCTTTATATTTGTATAAATATTACTGGCTCCTGCATTCGGAGGAAAAGCACATGCATTTTGCACAAGCACAGTGTTTCCAACTGAAATGACTGTTAGCAGTAAAACCACTTGAGTAGATGCTCCTACTAGGAACACGTCTTCCATTTATTCTGAATTTTAGTGTGTGTACACTTGTTAAATCACGGCAGCTCAGCATCACTTGAACATTTGTTTAAAATGTACACTTAGGGGCCACAGCCTAGTTTCTGTGAACCAGAAACCTCTCATTTGTATTTAACCTTCCTTCCATGTGATGCCCAGGCACACTACAGTGGTGACCACGGGATTAAAAGGACATTGAACTTTTATTGTCACTAAAATTTGATGGCAAGCTATTGATCTCATTCCCTTTAGCAACATTTAGTTATATACTGGCTGCAATATTTTCATTACCTAGAAAGAAGTATTGGTTTGATTTTAAACTTTCTGGAAAGTTAATATAATTGTTTTACCTTTGTATATGAACAAAGCCGATTAAACTTGTCTTATTTGTTGGTCTGGATATCTGAAATACTTTAAAAAAATAATTTACTTTTATTTAATGTGCATTGGTATTTTCCCTGCATGGATGTTTGTGTGAAGGTGTCAGATACTCTGCAACTGGAGTTATAGGTGTTTGTGAGCTGTCATGCAGGTACTGGGAATTGAACCTGGGTCCTCTGGAAGAGCAGTCAGTGTTGTTGACTGCTGAGTCATCTCTCCAGCCCCTGAGATACTTTTTACAAGGAGTTTTATGCTTCAAAATGATAATTGGCAATATTTGATTTCTTATCCTGCCATGAAATAACCCACATTTATTATATTAGCCAGTACTCATTTTATCATCAGGTTTTGAACGAAGGATATTGGAGACCCTGTAAGATCCAAACTTACACTGTCGTCCAGAGCCACCCTTGTCTCTGAAACCATCCCAATGGCATCTCTGTAGTCTCTTTCCCCTTCAGGCCCGAGGACTGAGGATTGAATGGTTCGTGAAGTGGCTGCACTCCATTTTGATCAAATAAGCACTATAATTGCCTTTATATCAAATTCTAAACTCTAGAGTAATTATAGTGTTTCTGAGATCCCTGTTGAAACCAGTCTTATGAAGGGGAATTATAGATTACGTCAGTGAATAAGTCTCACACATTAAAAGAAAATCAATTCAAGATTTCTAAGTCTTTCTTACAGAGAATATATAATACACACACACACACACACACACACACATATGCACATACACATATACATATACATATATTTATTCAAGTCCCTAAGACATTTGCAGCAGGCACTTGAAGAATAAAAAGAACTTTGACCGAAGCCATCTTCATCTTTTCTGAGAATTGACGTGACAACCACAAACACCTCTCCCTGAACTTATCACATTTTCTCCTTGGGGACAATTGTCAATTTCCCCTTTGACCACCATGAAAGTGACTAAAAGTTTTAGATAGAAAGTGACTCATCCTAAGACTCTATTAACATATAGCATAATTAGTTGGGCATATCATCCTCCCCCATCAGTAAACTTCATCATCACATATGGTTTATAATTGTATTATAGGGAAATGAAATTTAGTTTGATTATTTCTAACCAAGATAATTTAGAAAATTGAGCAGGATTTTTATTTCAAATGGTTATTTTGCCAAATCCATTGAAGATAAACAATACTTTCTGTTCCTCTGAAATCTATTTAACTCATATAGCATTACTCTGAGCCCAAGAGACCATTCGTGACGTGCCTGTGGTCCTTGTACATGTAGGTTTTGGCAGGAGAATGAAGATGTAATTAGGCATTTGATTATCATTTGGGATCTTGCAATTCTCATGACTTTTATCATTTTCTAAAAAGATTTATTTATTTTATCTATGTGCGTTCACTGTTGTTATCCTCAGACACACCAGAAGAGAACATCAGATCCCACCACAGATGGTTGTGAGCCACCATGTGGTTGCTGGGAATTGAACTCAGGACCTCTGGAAGAGCAGTCAGTGCTCTTAACCACTCAGCCATCTCTCCAGCCCTGACTTTTATCATTTTTATATCAATGTTTTTTTTATTGAGGACATACATTATATTAGTGTTGGTTGGCTTTATTGTTCATAGTGATTTAGGTTAATAAACAATAGCTTCCAAAAATAAGCCATCTTGGGCATTGGGAATATTTAGAAAGAAGAAAGCAGTACCTTGTAATTTAAATATCTACCAACACTGTCTTTGCTTGAAAGAATAGAAATAGTGTATTGTAGATTGTTCCCCTTTGTTTTCTCATGCTCCGGAGTTTGAGGGAGGAAAGAAAGACTCGTTTATTGTTTAGTTGAATCTGAATGACTGCAGTTCTACAAACAAATTGGACTTCAGTTAGGTGGGCTCTGTCATAAATAAACTCGGAAGAAATGGGCTTCCCTCTCCTGACTGATATGCCTCAGCTGTGTGAAAACTCGCATCTAAAAGGACCTGATTGATTGACTGCAACACTGGCAGACAGCGGAGCGCGCACAGCCCTGTTCCTCCCTCTGCTCTCCTGTTTCAGTCTCTGCTCCCCTAAAGCACATTCAGCAAAAGTTTATGGCACAGGAAACCAATATTCTATTTTCTTAATTATTCTTTTCATTTTAGGCTCCATTTTAAACAAACAAACAAAAAATATCAGCTCTATGGTACATCCCTCTCAGTGATCTAGAAAGAAAGCCTGTTTTATAGATTGGTTAAGGACATTTTCCATGGCTGGGTGAGGTGAATCATCATTTCCACATAGAACGTTTTGGACATTTTAAAATTTAACAACATGTTTTTGCTAGAGGCTGCAGCTATCTTAGCTACTGGAGAACAGGGACTTCCTTCAAAATATGTTTTCTATTGTCTTGCTTTGTGAAAAGGGGTACTACCATTTAGGGACAGGTACCAATGAAAAGAAGCTGACAGCTACCTTGTTCGAGTGACACAGCCCTTCTTCTTGTGTATGCTCATTCACTCTTCCAGCATGAGGCTAACTACAGATCTGGGTTATTTCTTGAAAAAAATAATGTGGCTATAGTGAGATTTAGCTGAAGGGGGTTGTGTTCAAAGGCAAGTTTTTAATAATTTTTTTTAATAATTTCTATTTGAAGATGTAAATGTTTAGGTATTTTGTTCATTCATTCACATATATAATGTATACATTATTCATGTAGTACAAGGATCTGGACCCAGATCCTTTCAGATGCTTGACAAATGCTCTCACAATGAGCTTTATGCTCTGTCCCTAATTCTTCATTCTTTTTTTTTTTTATTAGATGTTTTCTTTACTTACATTTTAAATGATATCTCCTCTCCTGGTTACCCCTCCGAAAAAATATCAAAAACAAAAACAAAAAACAAACCCTGTTCCCTCCCCCCTCCCCCTGCTCACCACCCCACCCTCTCCCACTTCCTGGCCCTGGCATTCTCCTACACTGGAGCACAGAACCTTCACAGGACCAAGGGCCTCTCCTCCCATTGGTGACCGACTAGGCCACCCTCTGTTACATATGCAGCTGGAGCCGTGAGTCCCACCATGTGCACTCTTTGGTTGGTGGTTGAGTCCCTGGCAGCTCTGAGGGTACTGGTTAGTTCATATTGTTGTTCGTCCTAAGGGGCTGCAACCCTTCAGCTCCTTGGGTCCTTTCTCTAGCTCCTCCACTGGGGACCCTGTGCTCATCCACTCCTATCTTCATTCTTGGTTTTGCTTGTTTGTTTGTTTGTTTGTTTTGTCTTTGGAGACAGGATTTCTATCTTCATTCTTATAGTTTGGGTTTTCCTGCTTCTCTAGCAGTGAAGTGGGGCATTGTGTCCCATTTACTCTGGTTCTTGGTGGACTCCCACTTAAATATTCAGACATACAAACTTAAGGTGTGACTTCTATGTATTGTTTTATGAGGACAGTTGTGTTAATTCATCTGTTCATTCTAAGTCTTCCAGAGAAAGGAACACATTCAGAATATTTTTTAAAGACTTATTTTTAACTGTTAACTAATTCTAATATTCTGTGCTCATGGACTCACTATATAAATACCAGAAAGTAGGACCAGGGGACGGAGAGCACATCTTTCTCATGGTCTCATCTCTTATTACCACACAATGTAGATGCACACATCACAAACACTTACTCACTTTGGCAATTATCCTCCCCATTTATTTTAAAGAATTCAAGATGACTTAGGGAAGGCCTTAATTTGGGCAACTCCATTATTTCCTCCTTAGGATGTCGATCTGAGATGAACCTTTCAGGCTTTCCATGGTAGGTGAGAGTGCTGTGGTTTTCAGGGTTCAGCCTTCTAGCTTTATAGTCAGAGAGGTCCCTATGAGCATGCTGTAATGCCCGGAGAAAGGAGTGATTTTTATCTGGAGGATGTTCTTCTCAAAGCTCAGTTAACAGGGACATGATCTGATCAGTTCTCAGCATTTATCATAAAATTAAAGATTTAGACTGCTGAACAGGATTTAATTGGTCCCTTTTTGCCCAATGAATATACCCGTAAGTGAATAGATACTAGGATAATTTTTGGTTCTGGTCTCAGATCATTAATGTTACTCAGAGAATACAGTGTGGCGTTGCTAAGTTGAAAGAGTAGAAATCTACTGCCGTATTTGCAAGTATTTAATACATAATTGTAAGTTGATTTTCTTCTTACCTGATCAATTCACTGTTTGGAGTTTTGTATTTTTCTATGTATACAAAAAAAAAATAGGCATAAATGAATCATTTAGCCAGCTAGGAACTTCAAAGTGTCACTCCCTTGCTATTGGAAAGCTAATAATCATTACTATTATATTCCTGATATTAAGTTAGCATGACCTCCTCCCAGCCAGATCCTTCCTGTCTCATCGCATGCTGCTCTGGAGTGACGACTCTATTTCATCTGTCTCCGTAAAGGCTGTGCACCCTGGCTCAGTTGTCCAAGCACATCAGTAGGCTGATTGGAACTGGAAGTTTCTCACTTCATCACCATCCTCCTCTTTTCCTTGGTTCCGTGTTAATCTGGGGCATGCTCCACTGGGTCCCAGCTCTCACCAGTAATTTGCTCTGCAAACGTGATGTCCTCTATGGAGGCTTCTTTATTTGTGTCATGATGTTCAAACTAGAGTTTGCTCCTTATTACCCAAATCAAGTTTTCTCTTTTCCCTTAGCTTCGTCTTCGTGACCGGCCTCTAGTAAACTCCCACTCGTCACTGCTCTGCCACATCCTCTTCCTCACTCTTGTCATAGCCGCTCTCACTTCATCCCTTCACTTCCTGCTGTGCTATCTTCACAACTAGTCTGGGAAAACCCTGCTTTTGAGGTATTCACATGTTTTTATGAAAACAAACAAATCAAACACAAACTACGAAAACCAAACCAGGCACCACATCTAAACTGACTCCCTTACCTCTATTACCTATTGGATCATTGGTTGATGGTCCCTATTGCTGGGTCTCCCAGCCTGATCTCTAGGCCTTGCATGGTTAGAGCACACATAAGTGACATTTAATGGCTTGCTCATTCTCTGCCACCTCAGCTACCTACCCACTGTTCTTGTAGGATGCGGAGGGCTTGCACGTCTCTCAGAACTCAATGCTCCATTACTGCCTCACTTCTGACCTGCATTAGTTCCGCATCACACCAAATACGTGTTAACTATGCACTTTCATGTTTTTTTTTCTCCCAACAACTTTTTCAAAGTGGCTCAGTGAAGTCCGGGGCGATGCGTGTTCACCCACTGGGCCCTGCTGTCTGATCTTTTCCTCCCCCAAGAGCCTCTGAAATTCCACTTGCCATCCCTCATCCCCACAACTAAGACTTAGCTCACCACACAGCTGTGAACTGTCTGCCTGTCTTTCACTTCTTCAGCCTTCTTAGCACTTTAGCAGCCTCTCTGTTTTCCACAAAACAATGATGTTTGTCTTCTTTTTTTCCCTCCTGTCTTTTGTCCGTATGTTTGTTCCTTGGCCTGCCGGCTTCCTTTGTGCTTGGTGTGCTTACGAGTGTTCACAAAGGAGAATAATAGAGGACTCAGGAAGACAGCCATCTATGCCTACCACCCCTTCCCCAGTAACCTAGAATGTCAGTGAATTATGTCTCAGGACTCTTCTTATGGCTCCAAACTCTTCTTCCTCTTCCTAACCTTCATGTGCTGTGCCCATTGATGGACTCCTAACACTCAATCTGTCTCCTGCCTGGAGACAGATGGCAGCCGTTGAAATTAGACATTTTAGATGGCAGGAAGGATGTAAGTAGGTTTACGGGGAATGTTGATGAATGCAAAACGGTGTGAACTCTGGCTGCATGTGGACGAGTGGGAGTCTAGAATGTGAGGAGGGAGCACCCTGTATGTACACAGTACTCTTAGGCATTGTGTGTCTTGTTGTTGTATCTTGTTTACTCTCAGAAATCCTTAAATGGAAGGTGGCATTACATCATTTTCAGAAGAGGAATCTGAGACAAAGAACTAGGCTTATTACCCAGGATTACGGAGTTGTTGAGTGTCATGACTAAGATAAGTTACAAAACTCTCTCTACCCTAAGCATGGTACACTATGGAGCCAGGGCTGTCTTGAGTTGTTATTGGCATGTGGATCTTTGATCTCTCACCATCCCTGGTTGGATCTCTATAGGCCTCTTTAGAGACTAAGAACACTAAGAATTGTTAATTCTTAACAGAGGGGCAGAGAAAGATAAGTCAACAGGATGTGCAAATATGTGTAGTATTTTTAGCACTGTCTATTAAAAAAAAAATGAAACAATTGTAACTGAATTGTGGCCTGAAGGCAAGTGTGTACTTGAAGGAAAAAAAACCTGGCAGAATTGGAGAGTGGACACGGTGCTTACTCAGTTGCAGAAGCATGGTACTTGTGCCTGTGTGCACAGAGCACACAGAGTTCTCAGTATCCCTGGCTCCCCCACTTCGATGGTTGCAGCCATCACTAATGATGAACATGTGCAATTCATTTTCCCTGGGAGGAGTTCTTTAGGATAGGAGGTGATGTTCTTTAGAGGGTTTTATACAGAGAGTGACAAAGAGGGGGGGCACACTGAAAAGTTCTAACTGGAAAATAAATAACTTTGCTCAAAAAAAAAAAAAAGGAAAACAAAAGATGTCAAGGAGAAATTAACATTGAAAGATTTAAGATTAGCATAAGAGTGAGGATCTGCCCTGGATGCTTACGTTCGGCTAAAGGTAAATTGAGCTCTGTGGTGGATTCCTGTTCATTACTCAGGTAATTTATTTTCTCACAAGGAAAAAAAGTAGTGCTTGAATTTCCAGTGATCATTAGACGATTCAGGAGTCTTAAAACCTCGTGCAATCATCTCCAGTTCTGAATTCCTAGCCACTTAGCTCATGCCTAGTGATCCCAACACTTTGCTCTTTGCCATCTGGAAATAAATACTAATATATCTTATACAGTCATGTTGAAGTAAGTGTTGTACATTTTTTTTTTCTGAAGATGCTTGAAGGTCCTAGCAAGATATTTTTAAATATCTTGATATTTATATATTTGTAAATATATTTATATCTAAATATAAGACACACGCTATGGCCGTTTATCTAAGACCGAGTTCACTAAGGAAATGTCATTTTTCCTCAAGGACAGAGTATCATCATCTTATGCCACGGTCAAATTTAGACAACAAAAAGAAAATCTTTGAACAGCCAGAACTTACTCTGTAGGGTACGCCCACATCAAATGCTTCGGGTCAGCTGGCACGTTATTATTTTTACTTTAGCATGTTCCAAACTGGAAAAGCAGGGGTGGAGCCGGTGGAGGTGAGTTGCAGAGCAGGTAATACCTCCCCTGCAAACAGGCATGGAGAGCCTGTGGTTAGTGTGGTTCAGGAGTAGACAGTGGACCCCCCTGGCCCTGCACACTGGCTTCAGAGGCTATTGCTGTTTTTCAGGATGAATCTTCAAGTCATGAATGTAACCAGCGCACCATCCTTCTCTATGGAGTCGGAAAGGAGCGTGATGAAGCCAGGCATCAGCTGAAGAAGATTACCAAAGATATCCTCAAAATCCTGAACAAGAAGAGCACCACAGAATCAGGGGGTAAGGAGCCTCAGTGCCCTGGCTCCCATTGCGTTTGTCTGTGCTCCCTGTGCTCACAGGCCTTATCAGAGTGCTCCATGTCACTGTCCCCAGTGTTTCCTCTCTTGAATGACTGTCACACTGAAATATGAATAGGCACATTTACATTCTAAGGCCTTGCCTTCATTATTAGTAACATTTGCATGGACCACCTTTTGTAGGGAGATACAGGTAAGATTTGTACTTTGTCACCCGTGTGCCAAGTTTTCTATGGCCATTGGCTGTGGGTGAAGTTCTGAATAATGAGGGGAAATGCTCTGCCTGCAGACAGCCAGTTCATCTTTCTTCCACACCATCTGGTTTTTCTCTGTCCTTTCATATTTCACATGAGCGGCCAATCATGGTGTAGATGCTGATTTCATATTATCCAGAAGGTAATTGCCATCGTAGCCATGGCTAAGTCTGTCACCACATAATCCCGGGTGAGAGAGGCCATTTAATCTCTTTGACTTGGAATTTTCTTTCCCTGTGCTTTTCACATGTCCCCCCCCCCCCCCCCCCCCCCCCCCCCCCCGTCTTGGCCCTTGTATTGTGTCATCGAGTTGCATAATTGAAATCCTATAATTATCTACTTCATATTTGCCTAATTACTCTCTTTAAGGTTTACATCATCTCATAGTCATCGTTTAAAATATGGCATCGTTTTCAACCTTACCCCCACCGCTGATCTGTCCCTCTCTAACACATCAGTCATACAAAGGACGAAAGGGTTGCATTTGCCCTGTGTACACAGCTGGTTTTCCCACTTGAGTAGAAACCCCTAGAGACCTTTCCATTTTTTTATGACTTTAACAGGACGCATTACTAGGGCTTGCTTGTGCATACTAGATTTTTCCTAAAAGTGGAAACAATTAAATTTTTTTATGCCATCAGCAGGAAGAGTACATCAGAAGGGCTGTCTTTCTGTGTTTCAGCCTGTTTTTCTGGAGCTCCAGTGTCTGCCAGATGGGCTTTTGAGAACACAGTGTGGAAGTTGCCCTCACGTGATCTCCATCCCTGGCTCCCTTCCCTTGCCTGTTTAGGACCTTCAAATACACCAGGGCCAGGAGAAACAACCAAGAGCCAAGAAAGGGAAACGAAACTGTCTTTTGTTGGCTTCCTCTTGTTGAGCTTGAAAAAGAAACTGCTCTGTCTAAGAAAACTCTCATTGAGCTGTTTTTCTCTCTCAGAGAAAACAGGAAATGAGTTGCAGGATAGAAGCCTGAATATGGAAGGCTCACAAATAGCTAGCCAAGGGCATTTGAAGCCGCTTTCAGCAGAGTTGGAATGCGGGTGGGAGGTGCTGATGCCTATAAGAGGCACAGTCACGCTTAATTTATCTAAATTAGTGGAGAGGCCCTTTGCAGATTTCTGGAATTTATGGTGGAGAAAGACCAAAGGAAGTTGGAAGGGGAAAGAAGCAGTCTTGCTGTCAAGCTTGCTTCCTTCCTTCCTTCCTTCCTTCCTTCCTTCCTTCCTTCCTTCCTTCCTTCCATCCTTCCTTCAGTTTTGCTTTAATGCCAGACTAGTCCGTTTTGTCTTTGTGCCAACCCCTTAAGTAGGCATTCTTCCATATGAACTACAAAAGACATATTCACTGTTCAGGGTTTCAAAGTATCAGTCACATCAACACCACTTCAAACTGGCACCTTCCTCGATTTAATCTCAGCTACAGTGCTCAGCCACTTGGTCAACAGTCTTCATTTTAAGTTATTATTTAAGACTTTGTTTATACACAAGAAGTTAGCCAACCGTACTTGAGGCTAAAGGAAACTTGTACACACATACAAACACACACACTCCTACTCAGCAATGTGAACATTGGAAAGGGAAAAAGAAAACTATCCCTTGGACTAGCGTATATTTTGTTGTTGGGCAAACAAAAATTAGATTTTTTGAAGAACATTTGAAGAGCCTTCTAGAACCAGCCAGGCTTCCCCTTGGAGATTTGTAACCGGAAGTCTGTTGATATATTCCGTCTCTTTCAGATAGAGTCTTCTGTTTTCCAGGCAGGCTGGAATTTGAGGGGTTACCCTGAATGTCTCTTCCTCCAGCTTCTGCCTCCAATGTGCTAAGACTATGGGCTCACATCACCATGCCTGTTTATGCCCTGCTAGGGGTTGAACTCAGGCCTGTGTGCGTGATAAGCAATCAGGTCTGCTGACTGAGCTACCTCTGCTCCCCTAACTTAAAGCTTAAATAATATTTCCAGCTAAACACCCAAATTTCATGTCAACTTTACCATAACATTGTCTAACATGCCAACACTTTCAGAGTTTAAAGGCTTAAAATTGTAATGTAAAAATTAAGTTTTGGAAGAGCAATGATGCATGTCAAGAATATAAGAAAATAGGCAAAAGACAAAACAAAACAAAACAAAACCCCAAACCCTTCTTTATATTGAGTGTATTGTTACTTGTGCAAATGGCATTGAAATCTTTTGTTTCAAACCACTACTATCAGTATTTTTCTTTTTAGATTACAAGACTCAGTCATATCTTTTCAGTTGAGCTTTTATGACTTTATGTGTGCCAGTAATGGAACCTGTTTGCACATATAAGCAAAGAGAAATGCATTTGGGAGTTCTGAGCTAGGCTTACTTCCTCCAGTCTTCTGTGTTTGTTTTGGTCCAAGGAAGAGTAAATTAATGATTAATGCACACAAGACAGTAGGTCCAACTCTTTCAGCTTTGGAGCCGTGAGACTAGGGAATTGGAAACTAAATCAAAACCTGGGTATCTCAAATAGACTTTTGGTACATATAAGAGCACTGAGAGAGAAGGCCTCATCCCATATTTGTATCATCATTGGTCTAATTTGACAGAAGGGAACCTTTTTCGCGTGTTTTACTGGCACTTGCTTAACATGTGTGAGCATGGATGGTGGGCGTGAGAGTCAGAAAACAAACTCAAGCGCTTCTGGTGTCCTCTGCCATGTTGTTTGTTTCTTGAAACATGGTCTTTTATTGGCCTGTAACTCAGTGAGGTTGTATGAGTTGTCCCACTTTTGCCTCCCAGGGTTGTGATTACAGGCAGGTGTCACCACCAGTCCTAGCGCTTTTTTAACATGGGTTCTGGAATCCACACTCAGAGCCTCATGCTCGCAGGGCAAGCCATGTGCTATCTGTCCTGTCTCCCCTGCCCAATGCCAGCTCATCTTACTACTTTGTTTATTCTGGGATCATCATCCATTGTACCAAGCTGGAACATGACAACTCACTTTGATTTTGTATCTGACTTACTGTTCAAAGGGAAGTCCACTTTTGATGTGGCAGAGCTTGGAATCTTGCTGACTTCGTACGCCTTCACTAGAGAAATAAGAAACATTTGTTTCCTGAACTAACAATTCCCACATGAAACTGAGTTGCAGCACTCCCTCTAACCAGAGAGCACACAATGCTGTAAGAAGTCCTGTAGCCCAACCATTACTTTTCATTTTAAAGTTTGTCTTTGTATGTACATAGATGCCATCCTGTTTCTAGATATTTTAATTTTGTTTTTAGTTGTTAAGAAAGCCAGATTTCCTCAAAAAAAGCCAAATTGTAAATAAATATGCATATATTTAACTGATTTATAAAAATACAGCGGTGAGTCAGTGGAATGGCTCAGAAGGCAAAGTCACTTGCCACCAGGCCTTATCACCTGAATTTGATTTCTGGAGGAGAGAACACCCTCAAATTTTTCTTTGGTTCCCCCAAATGTTCCATGATGAGTGCCTATTAACACAAAATAAATAAATAATCCATATTTTTTAAAAGCCTATGACATGTCCTGTTTAGTCACAGTGGGCCTTGGTGTTCCCCACCCAACCATGGCGATTCATTACTGTATTTTTATTTATTTATTTGTTTGTTTGTTTTTCAAGACAGGGTTTCTCTGTGTAGCCTTGGCTGTCCTGGAACTCACTCTGTAGGCCAGGCTGGCCTCAAACTCAGAAATCGCCTGCCTCTGCCTCCCAAGTGCTGGGATTAAAGGTGTGCACCACCACCGCCTGACACCTCATTATTGTATTTTTAAAGTCAATTAATGATGAATGCTTATAAAAATGCTTTATGATAGCCAGAATCAAGTCATTATTTGCAAGAATCGATACATCACACATTGGAATAACATATGTGAGAATTATTAACATTCTCATTAACATTTAGTACACATTAAAATTACCTAAATAATGAGCCAATCTTAAAACATATTGTTGAGTGAAAGTTTCCACCCACCCACGATGGATGGAAACTGTCCAAACCTTTGTCCTTTTGGGTAGAGAGAGGATATTAGAGTGAGGTAGGTGGGCTTTTAAGGTATTATTTCATGGTTTGGATCTCATTTTGTGAAAATGCATAGAGTATATATTACTTTTGTCTATCTATGTTATACTTCAGTAAAAATAAAAAGCTGGGAAGGGGAGGTAACTCAGTACATTCCAGGATCCACATAAATAGAGCTGGGCGTGACAGAGCGTGATTGTAATCCCATTGCTGCTGAGGGGTTGATTTAGGCAGACCTCTTGTGTTCCTTAGACAGCCAGGCTAGCTCACTTGGTGAGTTTTGGCCAGTAAGAGACTCTGTCCAGGAGTCCAGTCAAAGAAGGTAACCTCCAATGTGTTATTACCTGAAGGATGACACCAGATGTTTTCCTCTGGCCTCTATATGCACATGTACAAACAAGTGAGCATGCACACACATACCCACATCACATCAAAAAAAGATCTTTAAAAATATGAAGACATTGATTTAAATGGAAAATAACACATCTCATTTTTCTTTAGTTGGGGACGAAGGACAGAAAGCCAGGAAGAACAAGCAGGAAGTTTTTCCAACCCCGGAAAATGTATTCACGAAACTCCAGCTCCTCTCATACTTTGATCAGCATCAAGTAACATCTCAGGTATCCATTCAGGGCTGTTTGTCAGGCTTCAGAATATTCCCACTTCCTTAAAAGCTCAAGCAGTGTACTTCCAGCCTTAATTTTTATAAAGGCCCCTTATAGAGTTGGAAGACTTTCAAGCTTCATTTGTGAGTATTAGGTGTTTCCTTCAACACCTGTTTTTATTATGTAAGTATGATTGCTTTATAGTAATTAGCAATACATAAAGGTGATTCCTACATACTTATTATATGGCATGCTAACCCAGCATCGCTAATGGTGAAGGAGAAACCTTTTGATGATTTAATTAAAATACTGTGAAATTGAGAAGAAATCCATCGTTACTCAGTTAACATCTCAGTGTCTGATGATTAAGACTTTTGAGCGCTTTCCCTTTGGGGTCACCAGTATATAGATTATATTAAAATTTTCAAATGATGTTCATAAGAATGCTGATTTGTATACATTTTGACTTCTGCAGAAATACTAATTTCTAAATAGAATCACAAGAATTTCATATGTATTGCTGCACAAAAGATCAAAGTAAGATAACCAGCTGACGAATCCCCTGGACTATTAGTTGTGTGATTTTCCTTGCTTTTGTCTGAGCAGATCTCTAACAATGTGCTGGAACAAATCACAAGCTTTGCATCTGGAACATCCTATCACCTCCCGTTGGCTCACCATATTCAGCTCATCTTTGATCTCATGGAGCCAGCTCTGAACATCAATGGACTAATTGACTTTGCCATACAGGTGTCAAAGAGACTGTATTGTACCTTTCTCACATTTAAGAAAGCAAACTAACCAGACACTAGAGATTTATCTTGTTTCTTTATACTTTTTACTTGTTGATTTAAAAACTGGGATATCACTATCTTGTTGAGCTTTTCTGAACCTTCCATCTGAAGTGACCACCCTCCTCAGCCCCTGAGTACCTGAAGGCTACAAGCTTGTGACCTGGCTTACATTTATATAAAATAATTTCATTTAGATTTACTTTATGTGCCTGGGTGTCTTGCCTACAGATGTGTACTATGTGTGTGCCTGGTGCCTGCAGAGTTCAAAAGAGGGCATTGGCTCTCTTGGAAGTGGAATTACGGATGCTTATGAGACATCCTGTGGGTATTGGGTACTGAATATGGGTCCTTTGAAAGAGCACCTAGTGCTACGTAACTACTGAGTCATCTCTCAAGCCCCTTATTTTTTTTAACTTGAATAAATATGCAAAACTGTAGTTTTATAGGGTACTTTAATATATGATGCCTCAAAACATGTATATTTTATGTATATTCTTAAAGCAAGTTAAACATGCCTATTCTTCAAACATCATTTCTTGATGGTAGAAACTGTCAGAGTCCTTTTCCCCCTCGTATTACCAGGTACAGTGCATCCTGTTACGTGTAACCACCCTGCCATATTACAGCAAATAAGAATATCTTGCTCCTATTTAATTGAACTTAGTCCCCATTGATTAACTTTTCCTAATCACTTCTCTGCCCCAACTCCCTTTGGCCTCTTAGAACTTCAGGCCTTTGAACACATGCCAGTTCCGTTACATTAAAACTATTTTAAGCATCTAGTATATTTTATTATATTTGAGACATTTTGAGTTAATAGTTTTCCTGTAAGGTATAATTGGTGCTAGTAATACACATCTTATTTAAAACTATAAATACTTGAAGGATTTTTTTTTGTTATCAGTTGTTGTTTTGTTTGTTTGATACCTTATTATTTTGCTTTGGGAATAATGAAATACTATATTCTCTGTAGTAGAGTTAATCAGTGAAAAGCATAAATGTTTTCTAAAATACTCCTTAAAATTTCATTTGTCCCATTGTAGTTACACACATTGTAGTTTTTCCTTATGTTAATGAATAGACATTAGGTTTGATTTTTTTCTATTGTATAGTTGCTCCAAGCTTTATAAATAAGAAAGTAGTTATTATAGTTATTAATTGTGTTGCATTCAAAGGAAAGAAAGGAAGCAAGCACAACAACCAAAAACAAAAAGAAGGAAAGGAAAGAAAGAAAAAGAAATAAAGAATGAAAAGGAAAAAAATAAGTAAAGAATGGGGTTGTTTTTAAAAAGGCTAGTCCAGGGCTTTGGGCTGTCAGAAAGTTTTGGTTAACTGTTTTAGCCCTGACTACATCCTGGTTGTATATATTCTGGTGTCTAGACAGAAAAACATTTGTTTAAATTAGTAAAGGTTTCAAAGTAACTGCCAGCAAAAGCTAGCGTGCTTTCTGATTCCATAGCATATAGGATAGCATTAGTGAGTCACTGAACGGTTTTTCTCTTTGTCTTCTTCCCTCCCCTCCCCCCCCCCCCCCTTCCTCCCCCCTCCCCTCCCCTCCCCCTCCCGACCCCTGCTTCTGCTGCAGTTGCTGAATGAACTGAGTGTGGTGGAAGCAGAGCTGCTCTTGAAGTCTTCTAGCCTGGCAGGAAGTTACACTACAGGACTGTGTGTCTGCATTGTGGCCGTACTCAGGCGGTACCATAGCTGCCTGATCCTAAATCCTGATCAGACAGCCCAGGTGTTTGAAGGGTGGGTATATAAGTAGCATTGTTTCTTTCTTTTTCTTTCTTTCTTTTTTTTTTTTCTAATCCTAAAAGGTAGAATTCATAGTGAAATACAGTGCATTCGGGAGAAAAACTGTACTGAGTTCTAAAAAGTATTTTTGTTTAGACTGTTGGTTCAAAGTTGTTTTGATATAATTTATTTTGAAATTATAGATGTCTTATTAAATATTCAAAGAAAACATACCTAAAATGGTTTTACCAAAACTACTTTGTAGAGAAAGATAGAAGTGGAGGAAGCGTGTCTGATTTCTTTTCTGGTTACTTACTAGCTTCTCCATCTCCTGATCATGCACAGCTCTCTTCTCATTTATTGCCGCCCAACAACTTACTGCAAGCAGTGAGTACTTGTAGCTGGCTATCTATTTTCAGTGTACGTTTGAAAAAACAATCAGACACCAAATAGTCCTTGCACCACATTTGCACTGCAAAAACTTGGCCATCTTCTTTCTGATTAATGAGAGCGGTCTGTCGGCTGTGTGTCTAATAGACAAAGGTTCCTTCTGCTGTCGGTCATGCAGTTGGGCTAAGGAACCACCCAGTATATCTGTCTGCAAGAAACCGTTTAAAAGGCCAGAGAAATACAGGGAGCTCTGCGCGGAACATCGATGTTGCCTGCTCTCCATCTGCTCTTCTAGGGCCTGTCATAAAAAAAAAAAAAAAAAAAAAAAGACAACCTATTCTTTATTCCCCTGTCTCTTCATTTGTCTTCTTGGTTTGTTCCCTCCCCCTCTGTAACCTAACAGATACATTTGATTTATAAATCGTATTTCTCTAGTTGCATCAGGTTTGCAGGGGCTTTTCTTTGATTTACATGTATATCTGGTTGAAGAAGTAGAATATTACAAACCTCAAAAGCTTTAAAGTGAGAGGAGATGTGTATTTATGTGAAGCCTCACTCTTTTGTATCATTCACCAGGTGAAGAGTGTTGAAGTGATGTGCCCCACATTCATCATGCAGCTAATGAATGTTGCAAATTGAAGTTGACTCCTTACTGTTTTCTCAGCACCATTCTTTTAAAATCACTCATTCATTCAATTTAAAAAAAAAAATTCGTTCAATAACTCATTCGCTGGTCATGAACTCATGCTTACTTGGAAAAAGTATTTTTGTTTGGTTGTTCTTTGATTCTTAGTTTGAAATTGTTTTAATATTTTGACATTTTAAATATCTAATTATTCTTTGAATTATATTTGACTTAACTGTATTATATTTTTATGTTATTGATAATGCCCTAGTTTGCTTTTTGTTGCTGAGGTAAACACTGTGACCAAACTCAACTTTACCAAAGGATTTTTTTTTTTTTTTTTTAGTTTATATCGTGTAGTTGTATCATTGAGGCACACCAGGACTGGAGCTCAAGGACAGACTCTGGATACAGGAACTTACTGGCATGTTTCCCTTGCCTTGCTCAGCTAGCTTTCCTATACAACCCAGGCCTGTCTGCTTAGATATGGCACAGGCTACTGGACCTTCCTGTGTAAATTAGAAATAAAGCACATGTCCCCCAGGTCATTGCCAAGTGACTAAGGTTGACAGCTGTCTCTAACATGATACACACTAGGGCATTTTTTTTTTTTTTTTGCCAAAATCATAATGTCCCCCCTTAATGTGACTGAGAATATCGGACCACAGTACAAGGTTTTAGTCCTGGCAAGTGAAAACTACTATTAAGATGAAAGCAATTATCAATTTGCATTTGCTTACTTTAGTCACAGAATAATTCTTTACTTTCCATGTTATAGTAGGATTTGTTTGCTTCTGCATAACCAGCAGATTCAGTCGTTACTTCCCTCTTAAACTGTGGTACCGTGTTTGTATTTGTTGCCCTCTTTTTTTGTTTAACATTCCATTTAAAAAACTTTTTAGTTTTTTTCCCTCTCTCCACTCTTCGCAGTTCTCCCCTACATCAGGCCCTTCCCTCTGAATCCACTCCTCTTCCATTTTCCTTCGGAAAAGAGCAGGCCTCTCAGTGATATCAAATGAACAAGTTACAATAAGACTAAGTACAAAGTCAAAGCTGAACAAGGTAACCCAGTAGGAGAAAATGGGTCCCAAAAGCAGGCAAAAGAGTCAGCGATAACACCCATTCCTACTATAAAGAATCCCATAAGAACACCAAGTTACACACCATAACATACATGCAGGGGACCTAGGTCAGACCCATACAGACTTCCTAATTGTTGGTTCAGTCTTTGTCAGCCCCATGAGCACTGCTTAGTTGATTATGTAGGCCATGTTCTTTTGGTGTGCTTGACCGCTCTAGCTTCTACCATCCTTTCTCCCTCCCCCTCTTCTCCAAGATTCCCCACGTTCTGTCTAATGTTTGGCTGTGGGCCTCTGTGTCTGCTCCCATTAGTTGCTGGTGAATCCTCCTTGATGACAGTTATGAGAGGCTCCAGTCTATAGCAGAATATCATTAGGTATCATTTTATTCACTACTTTTTCCCGGTTGTGTTTGGTTCTGTCCTAGGTCTCTGGGTTATCCAGCCTCTGGTTCCTAACCATCCAGGTGGAACATGTGTGGGCTTCTCATAGAGTGTGTCTCAAGCTGGACTAGTTGTTGGTTGGCTACTCCCAAAAGTTCTGTGCCACCTTTATCTCAGCACATCTTGTAGGCAGCACATTTTGTAGGTGGAAGATTTGTGGCTGGGTTGGTGTCCCAGTCCCACCCCTGGACACCTTGCCTGGATACAGAAGATGGCTGATTCAGGCTATATGCCCCCTATTACTAGAAAGAAGTCTTTGCTAGGGTCTCCCTTGTAGAGTCCAGGGAATTTTCACTGGACTAGATTATTACCTTCCCCACCAAATGCCCCCACAGTGCAGTTCGCTCCTGTTCCCATGCCCATCTACCCTCAGTCCTCCTCCAAAATCTATTCTATTTCCCCTGCATAGGGAGATCCATGTATATCTGTCCCTCCTTATTACTTAGCCTCTCTGGGTGTGTAGATCATAGCATGATTATTTTTTATTTAATACCTAATATCCACTTATGTGTGAGTACATAGCTCAATAGGACAAAACAGCAGCCTGCAGAATAGGGAAAGATTTTCACCAACTCCATATCTAACAGAGAGCTTATATTCAAAATATATAAAAGAACTCATGAAAGTAAACATCAACAAAGCAAACAATCCAATTTAAGAATGGGGTACAGCTCTAAACAGAATTTTCAACAGAGGGATACCAAATGACTGAGAAACACTTAAACAGATGTCCAGCACCCCTAGTCATCAGGGAAATACAAATTAAAATGACCCAGAGATTCCATCTTACACCTATCAGAATCGCTACTATTTTTAAAAAAAAAACAAAAAACAAAAAACACAAGTGACAGCTCAGGCTGGTGAGGATGTGGAGCAAGGGGAACACTCATCCATTGCTGGTGAGAGCACAAACTTGTACAGCCACTGTGGAAATTACTGTGGTGGCTTCTCAGAATCTACCCAGCTATACCACTTCTGGACATATGCCCAAAAGATGCTTCATCCTACCACGAAGACACTTGTTCCACTGTGTTCATTGTGGCTTCCTTCATAATAGCCAGAAACTGGAAATAACCTAGATGTCCCTTAACCAAAGATTAGATAAAGAAAATATGGTACGTTTACACAATAAAGTATTACTTAGCTGTTTAAAAAAAAAAGACATCATAAAATTTGCAGGCAAGTGGATGGAATAACAAGAACAAATCATCCTGAGTAAGGTAGCCTAGCCCCAGAAAGACAAACATAGCATGTTGTCCTTTACAATCTCCAAGTGTCTCCATCAGGGGACGTTGCTTCAGACTGCCTGGGATACTGCACTACTCTTCCTGTTCCTTCCTTTCCTGGCATCCATCTCTGATGCTGGAGAATGGCTATTCCTAGCGGGCCTGAACACTGCCGACTAGCACCTCTTGATTTCCAAAGTCTTCTGAATGGTGGGGAGTGGTCCACTCTGCACCCCATCTCCCCCTTCCTTTCTGTCTTCGGGTCCCTTCACCTAACAGCCGTCTGTGTGCAGTGATGGAGGCAAGACGGAGGAGTATTACTAAACTCTTTTTCAGGATCTCAGCCGTCGGTGACACTCTTGGTGACATGTTATGTGGAGTCCTGTGTCAGATACAGGGTGGTGGTGGAGTCAGACACATGTACGAATGGACCCGCGGTGCTGCCTTCTATGCCATACTGACGGCCATCTTGTATGGATAGAGGAGGCCACGGTTTTGAAGGGAGGAAAAATGGCTGTGGTGTTGGTACTCTTGAAAGGAAGGTCTTATTATAAAAGACGCCGCTATAGAGCATGGATTTTCATCTTCTTATGTAAAATAAACCAAGATACATTTGTCTGTAGTTAGTACAAACAAGAGGAGTGGGATTCCAAACCATGACTTCGTCAAATTCAGCAGATTTCCTACACTGAAGAATTATTTCTTTCCAAACTAGTGAACTTGGGAATCTTTGTCAACTGATTGAAGTTGTGAAACTTGGCATTGACTTAATCCTGCCTAGCCTTTCCTTTTTTCTAGTCAGAGTAGCTTAAGTGATGGAGTTTTGATTATTAATCATAGTATGGAGAATTCATTTCATGACATATGTTTCTTTTAAGTGATGTTTCTGAGGGTTTTTTTTTTTAAGCTTTTCCAGTATTCGGTGTAACTAAAATTGATATTTAATAAATTCATATTTTTATGTGCAATCAGGTTTATTTTTATGTTTGATACATATTTCTGAGTACTAGGTAGGCGTTAAAGAATGTATTGCTTACTCACATACAGTCACAACACGACTTTTTCAATACTGTATCTCTGTCCTCAGGTTGTGTGGGGTGGTGAAGCATGTTGTCAACCCCTCAGAATGTTCTTCTCCTGAACGGTGTATCTTGGCCTACCTCTATGACCTCTATGTATCCTGCAGCCACCTCAGAAGTAAATTTGGAGACCTTTTTAGGTGAGCAGGAAAGAGTAAAAAAAAACAAAAAACAAAAAAACAAAAAAAACCAAAAAAACAAAAAAGTGCACAGACGTGATTACACCTCCGTCAGGATCACATCTGTTTGTTAATGGTCTGATTGCTGTTTATATCCTGTGTACTAATGTAAGCTGATCTGAAGTGTTTGATCTACTGGGGACTCATTTAGACAGATACGAAAATACCTAGTGATAATAAGAACAGGTATGTGACTACAAGATTATTTCAGTATGTAGATAACAGTGATTTTGGGTGACAAGCTGTCCACTACCCGTGAAAGGGTCTCTTATTTAAGATTTCACATTTTTTAGACGTTTTAGATAAGCCATATTGAAATCATGATAAAAATCTGGTATATGTTCATATTGATTTAAAGTACAATTTAAAATGTAAAAGTCTCACAATGCTTTTGTGTCACGTCCTCTTTGTTCCCGTCTTGCCTCCTTAGCAGGCTTTTCCTGCTACTTTGGCTTCCACATTCTTTCTGCATCACAGAGTTGCAAATCTTCCTCCTTCCTAGTGATTCCTTAAGGCCCTATACCCTTAATTTTATACCAGCTCCCAACCTGGAGTTTTAAAAGTTATTTCTTCTCTTTTGAAAATCAGTTTAGTCTTTAGCAAATCATTTCCTCATACATGGATGAGCTTTTAATGGAAGGCTAACACTCCTCTAAATATCATCTCACCACCACGAATCAAAAGCAGTTATTTGTATGGCCTGTTTTTACTCAGCTGGGTTACAGTGTGATAAACCCTGATGTTGGTGGCATGGCACAGGAGTATGTGTGTTGATTATGAGACAATGCTGTTGAAAGTGCGGCTGACCCGCTTGTTATTAAGCCTTTAGATGGCAACCATTCTCCTGCCAAGAATTTTACTCCTGTCCATTAATTGTGTTGCTTGAGGAACATTTTTAAAACAAGTCCAAAAGTTTTTAACGTTATAAACTTTGTTCTTTTACCTTCTCAGAACTCTGACTCAGAGCTTATACCAAATTAATTTTTGCAGAAGTTAGGGCATTCTGTTAGTACACACTGCTGTTTGTGTAACTATGGTTACAGTTGAATACAAACATTCTGCATTTTTCCTTTGCTTTCGCCTCACTTGGAACATTCTTTCAGAGTCTTTGCAAGCTTGGTTCTTCACTTGTGTCTCTACTTCCTTCCTTCCTTTCTTTCTTCCCTTCTTTCTTTCTTTCTTTTTTGTTTGTTTTTTGTTTTTTTGTTTTTGGAGACAGGGTTTCTCTGTGTAGCCCTGGCTGTCCTGGAACTCACTCTGTAGACCAGGCTGGCCTGGAACTCAGAAATCTGCCTGCCTCTGCCTCCCAAGTGCTAGGATTAAAGACATGAGCCACCACTGCCCGGCGTGTCTCTACTTTCTTAATTGTCTGTTTAAGTAGAGTCCCCAGTTCTTTTCATCTGTTACTTAGCATCGTGTGTGCCAGATATTAAATGCCTATTGGGGAATTACAGAAGGAAATAACGTGGCAGAGGGTATTGAAATCCAGAAGACATGTCTGTATTGGTTTTCTCTGCTCCTCCTTGCTCTATGTTCAGTTTGCATAGAAGCACCATGAGCTCTGAATTTCATGCATGGATCACATTTGACCTCAATACCCCAAGCACTGCCTTCACAGGCATCTCTTGCTTGGACCAACTTGCAGAGTCCTCATTGGCTTCATTGCCTTTACCCGGACTCACTATGGCAAATTCTCAGCACATCTGCTGAAGTGACTCTTCCAAACAGGGATGACTGTTTATTATCTATGCAATATTAAACTCACAGCTCTGATCTGGCCTTTGAGATGGGTTGGCTTCCATCTCTCCTGTGTTCCTTTTCTTTAGTAGATTCTCTTCCGTCCCTAGAAACCTCCCTTCTGGTCCTCACACCCGGGGCAGTGTCTACTTGCTGCCGCTCTCTCATTCCTTGTGGTTCTCCTCCTCAGTGTGGTGCTCGTGCCTTGCTACACAGTGTCTGTGGCCCTGCTCGCTTGGGTTCAGTGACAGCCCATTCTCAGTCAGTCATTCTGCAAACCTCAGTGTTGGCTGGTCTACATACATTATATATGTACTTGTGGTTTGGCTTCTCCTGGGATGCAAATCTCCTGAGAGCTTATATTTTTCATCCCAAAATTTTGAAGATAGGATAATAATGTATTTTACACAAAAACAATTTGTCTACGCTAATGTTACGCTGTCTCTGCTATTGGTAAAATATTAGAGGCATTAATAAATAAAACCAAAATGTTACCATTTGATTTAAAATAGTCCTTTGTAAAATATTTGAATGAAGTAACAATAAAAATGCTTCATTTTCTTCTATTGCTTCATTTTGAATTTTCAGTTTACATTTCTCAAAGACAGGCTTTTTGCAACAGCCCTGGTTTTAGTGGTGGACAGCCCCTACTGTTCCTACGATGTAGTGCCAGGTGGGCTAAGTGAGTTCACTAAGTGCACAGGATTTATTTTTACATTTTTATCAGTGGACTGAAGTGATCTTAATGCCAAGAGGGTAGGCATCATAGATAATGAGTGCACCGTCCTCGAGAACAAATGGAAAAGGAACACAGCTCTCTGGGAATATTGTGTAGCCAGAGGTCTGTTTTGCAGGTTAGAAGAAAACATTTACAAAGAAGCCACATGTGCAGGGAGATTTCGGTTAGTGCAATGGTAACAAAAAGTTGTAACAGTCTCTCTACATGTGGAGGGAGGAAATTTGGGGGAAGCATCACACTAACCATATCTCCTGCTGCTCCTGTGTGCCACAAAATTGTGACTTTTTTTTCCCATTAAAGTTTTGAATTGTCATTATCCTGGGAAGCAGAGTGAGTTTCCTTAGCCACAGACGATGTTCCTGATCATTTTTGACACATGATGAAGACCGGATTTAAAACAAGTTTTCTGACCTCAAGGCATGCGTTGCTTTCATTACTTATCAGGTTTTCCTGAGACACACAGTTACAGAAGGAACATGCCTGAATTTTTGGCTCAGCTCCCCATGTGTGGGCAGCAGAGTAGGGAGAATGAGAACATACTCTCAGTGGCAGCCAGCACCTTATCAAAACAGGGAAGCTCCTCTTGAGAAGTACGATAAAGAAGAGAAGCAGTCTAGAAAGGAAAGGTGCAAAGACTCAGAGTTTAGAGAAGTTAGGATGCCCAGCCACAGAGGCTCTGAGTTTGACTGCAGAATGGAGTAGATCTCGAAAACTTAAGGAAAAGAAGAAAAATTTCTGCAATGTAGTAGGTCTACGTTGCACTCCAATAATAGAACCTGCCAGGAACTACATAGTAGAGCTCTTGAGCAGGAAATGGGATACTACTTGTGGATTTACCATCCACAGCAGGAGGGCATGAGCAGCCAAGCTCATATGGAATTCAGAGTTTGAGATTACACCGTCATTCCTCTTGTCTGCAGAGAAACATTGGAGAATACATTCTAATTTCTCTTATTTCTAAATATCCCATATCTGTCTGAATATGTTGCCCACTGAAAACACTCAGTTCTTAAAATGTGTTTGCATGTTTCTCAGGAAGACCTGAAGCACAGGGCAGAGCCCCAGCTAGGTGGGAACTACAGCCTCTCCACTTTCAAGCACTTTTTAGGCCTGCTGTAACAGTTTCATGAGCTTCTCGGGTGCCAGAGTTTTACCTCCACTGTCCCAGCTGTAGCTTCAAGCCCACAGTAGCCTTGGCACAGTGGCTATTACTGGGCATGCTACACCCAAAGGAATAGGGTTTAGGGTTTATAGTTAGAATTAAAACACTAAATTTTTCCTCGTGTGTAATTGGATCCATTTTTATTTTTAGGTTATAACATTTTATAGCTATTCTTAAGAAGGGAACAGTTGCTAGAAGGCTCCGTAAATACATTGATTTTTATTTCCATCTATAAATTAAACATTTCTTTAAGCACTTCTTCTATCTCAGCTATTGTAACAATGCTGGTTTACAAAGATTTTGATATTAATAATTGTAGGATGTAGATGGTCTAGGAAAGTCTTAGAGTAATTGCCAATTAACATGTCTATACATGAAGTGATTTTCTTGGTTGTTTGTTCTTTTTTTTCCCCTTTTTAACTGTTTTTTTCTGACCTTAGTAGTGCCTGTTCAAAAGTGAAGCAGACCATATATAACAATGTAATGCCTGCAAATTCCAACTTACGCTGGGATCCAGACTTTATGATGGATTTTATTGAGAATCCCTCTGCAAGAAGCATCAATTATTCAATGCTGGGCAAGATCCTCAATGACAATGCTGCCAATCGGTACAGCTTTGTGTGCAACACCCTCATGAATGTGTGCATGGGCCACCAGGATGCCGGCCGGTGAGCTACTTTACCCTGAGTGCATCCATGATCAAGGACGAGCTGCTCTGGGGTTCCCTTAGTAATGTCTGATTCTACCCCACTCTATCCCAACTAAATACTGAACCTGAGAAATCGTGGCTTTGGGGTTCTTGGTTTGGCTGTGGATGTTTTTTATTAGTGATCCATTTCGAAAAGCATACACAATTTTAAAAACAACACTATCCTTTGATATAAGCGGTACTTGGGCCTAGTTACATTAAATAATGTCTTTATTTATCCTGGTGGTATTACTGACTGACTCCAGGATCTTGCGCACAGAGCATCCCCAGCCTTGTGTCTTTAAATTTTGATTCCTAGAAAGTGTAAAATTGTAGGTAGGGTTTATTCATAGAATCAAAAACATGCTAATTCACTTCTTATATGTTGCTGTGTATAATTATACCTTGTACAAATACAAGGGGTATTTATTATGTCCTTAAATCTAAGTGATGCCTAATGATAATGAAATATGTATTCAGTAAACAAGCCATGTGTAATGATTTTGGTTTTTATATATATATATATTCCTTCTTTTTATTAAATCTTTTTTTAAAGAACCTCCAGATTTTATTCCCCTCCTGGTCCACCTGCTGAGTATTTCGCATCCCATACCTTCTTCCTGGCCCTGCCCTCCTCCCATCTCCACCAGGATGTCCCCACCTCCCGACCCCCCCACCCCACCAGACATCTAAACTCCCTGGGGCCTCTAGTCTCTTGAGGGTTAGGTGTAATCATTTCTTATTTGTACCAATTCACTTTCTGCTATCTTCTTTTTTTTCCCCCCTAGGATAAATGACATAGCCAATTTCTCCTCTGAGCTAACTGCTTGCTGCACAGTTCTGAGCTCAGAGTGGCTAGGGGTTCTGAAGGCTCTTTGTTGTTCCTCGAATCACGTGTGGGGATTTAACGATGTCCTCTGCACTGTGGATGTAAGTTTTCTTAATTTATCAGTTACTGATTTAATAATTTAATCTTTTACTACTTAATTAATTAAACTGTAACACAGCAACATATTTTTCTATTTCCAAAAGTGATGCCATGAATCCAATAAATTGAAATAAAGCAAAACAGATAGAAGTAAGAGGACGAATTCCAGTGTGTTCCCTATTGCCTGGTTTCCAGCAGCTGAGCTTTTAAATGTGAACTGTCTCAGCTGCTTCTTTTTTTCCAGCGTGGAGCCCTCATCACAGTACCTAAAACGCTTCATACATGAAGAGAGCCAGTATATATTTCAGTCTAAGTATACAGATTTTGTTGTTTTGCATAAAAAAATCCATGTGTAGACTCAGGATATGCAGTATTCTCAGGCTATGCCTGTAGAGTGATGAAATGATTGCCCAAATCAGACACCGTGACTTCCTGATCTTCCATATTGCACCCATGATATAGATTGTAGATATAGATATAGATATAGATATAGGCATAGACATAGACATAGACATAGATATAGACATATATATATATATATATTCCTTAAACATCTATTTGGATTCTCTATTCATTTATGCCTTTATCATTTCTTAGGGTGATTTTTGTCAGAGATCTATACATCTTGATAATTGTAAAGTTGAAGGCTCATTTCCTTTTTCTGCTGCTTCCGTGCTGAATGGACAGGCCTGCCTCCTTATCTGCATTCCATGGATTAAGATATTTGTGCAAAATACTTTAGTAACAGGCTGCTTTTCCACATCAACAAAGACCTAAGTTATTTTTTTCTGAAATAGGTCTTTGTGACTTGCTGCACCTAGTACCAGTCATTAGGAAGCTTGCTATGATGGTAGTTGTGTTCTCTTAGTATTTTCTTCCAATATTTTGTGAGATCTGGAATGTAGAGATTTTCCCTGTAGCTGAATTAATTTTTCTGCCCTTCCTTTCTTTCATCTTTCATTTTTAAATTGAACAGCCAATTGAAAAGTTTCAGAGTTCTTTTAAAATGAATTCCCTCGCATTAAAAAATGCATTAGTTGTGATAGAAAAGAAGGCTCGCGTGTTAGTGGGTCCTGTTTTCCTTCTAGAGGCTTCACCTTCTCCTTCCTACCTTTCTCATAAATGGCATGTGTACTTCATTGGCAAGCATCAATTATGGCACACTTTTTAGTAGCATCTCGATTTTGCTCTTGTGCTGTCTTCTCTCAGTTGTACACGCATGCAACTGACAGGTTAAAGGTCGACATCTATCTAGAACACTAGAATATGAGTAAACTTGCTCTGTCTCATTAGCAATAGGCCTACGAAGAAAATTGCAAGTCATTTTCTCCTCTGATGGTTCATATGGAGATTTGAGATCTTATGGGTATTGCTGGTGTTCTCTTAAGTAGTGGTCTTTGACACTGCATTAAAGGATGCCGGGTATTAAAACCTGTCAATGTTTTTCTTGAAGGTGAGTGACCTTTCATTCCATGACTCATTAGCTACTTTCATTGCTATCCTGATAGCACGACAGTGTTTCTCCCTGGAAGATGTCGTGCAACACGTCGCACTTCCCTCTCTCCTGGCGGCAGGTAAGCCGGTCCTGAGGTGCGTTTGTTAGTGTGTGCTGGTTGGTAGGCACGTGTGACCATTTAAGCACAGACTAAGGACCATTTTTAAGGATGTGTGCATTGTGCGGTGGCACGGTACCTGCAAGAGATGGTAGAGCTTAAGTAGAAACAGCTGAAGTAGCTGTTTCACGCAGAGTAACATGGAACTCTGGGACAGGAAACTGCCATTGCCTTTTATGGGGTTTAAGGCAGCCCGAAGGTTCTTCGGAAGGATAAAGCTAATGGCCTTACTAAACAGAAGGGTTATTCAACGTATTACAGAAACTTTAGTCGTGGCACACCTCAAAGGCTTGTTGTGGAGTACGTGGGGAAGCTTGTTTTAAAACCTCCCCCTCTTTCCAGCTTGTGGAGATGCGGATGCAGAGCCCGGGGCAAGAATGACGTGCCGCCTCCTGCTTCATCTCTTCCGAGCCCCACAGGCCTGCTTTTTCCCTCAGGCAACAGGTGAGCTGACCTCAAAAGAAAGCTCTGCTTTGGGGTTTTATTTGGCACTTTTGATTCTACTGTGACCAAGTGGGCTGTCCAGTTTGTAATTTCCTCTCTGATTTTCATGGGCTTGATCTGCACATGACGGAGGAGTGAGATCATGCCGCTGAAAGGGCTGCTGGCACCTCCATGATGTAATAGGAGGATATATTGGGAAATAAAAATGAGGAATTAATAAACAATAAAAATACCTGGGCTCTTAGGAAATAGTATGCTGGTGGGAAGTCTCAGCCTCTTGTATACCGTGTGTTGATTCTGAGCCATGCCATCTCAGCTTAAGCGGATGACAACTCATTTATTTATTTTTCTTGAGGCAGTGGGGGGTATTAGTGAAGTCTTGTGCTAAGTCATTTCCATATAGACATAGATGCATCTGTGTGGGAATCTTACTAATCTTTGGACCACATCTCTTTGAGGAACAGAAACGTTGTTTTAATAATAATTAAGGAGAAAAGGCTAAGTAAGAATTCCTGCCAGTGTTTCTTATGATTCTGTGGAGCATCAGTTAAGGCAAGCAAGTCAATTAAGTGCCCACAGACAGCCAGTGAAAAGTCTTCCTGGCTGTAAGTGATTGCAGAAGATGGTGAATGGCGATGAAGGGGCCACTGAAGGTTTGTTGTTGTTTTTATAGGCAAACCTTTCCCCGGAATAAGATCATCTTGTGATAGACACCTCTTAGCTGCAGCTCACAACAGCATAGAAGTGGGAGCTGTTTTTGCTGTCTTAAAGGCAATTATGATGCTCGGTAAGACTATGTTGGCCTTTAGCTTTCTTGGCTAATCGCCAGAAGTGGAGGCAAAATAATTTATATGCACTGTAAATTATAAGCAGTGTTAATGGAAACATTTTTTTTTGTTTGCTTGTCCTGAAAAAAAAATTGGTTGACTTTCTCTAAACCCAAGTGATAGGAACTTCAAGGATTCTGTCTCTTGCCTATGGTGACTCTGGGAGAACTGTAATATAAGTATTTCATGTTTGGTTATAATTGTGTGCTTCTTCATTCTGATGTAAATCAGGGCCTCAGACCCACAGGATTGTTTTGCCTTTATTTACTGACAGCAATTGCACTTCATATTTTTAATAAAAGCTTTATGTTTCAGCCAGATTGTATTCCAGGTGCAAAACCTCAGAAACCCTGGACTTTAATTTCATGATTCTCCTTCTGCTGTGACTCTGAACAAGTTTGTATTCTGTACTATTCATATGTTTTTATGAAGCAGGTAGAGCTGCAGTGATGCTTGTCCTGCTGATGATCAGCAGGAAGGGCACAGGCTCCTCCTCTAATTCACGATGCCCAAGATCCCCTCTACATTCTTACCTGTACATATTTAACAAGAGTAACAGTACTGCCTTCTATTTATGGGCAGTGTAGCACCTCAGGGTACTTTTATGTAAATCGTAAAGGATTTGAATGATTAGGGGAACTCCAATACTTCTACTTTTAACTTTGGATACCTCATTTTGGCCTTAACCAAACAATAGTTGCCACGTCATTTTATAAATTACTTTATGATTTAAACAGATTACTGAATAGACAGGTTTCTGTTTAGGTGAGCCTTAGATAACACAACTAAGAATATAATCTTACCTTGCTTGACAAATGTTATTTGTGGATGGCAAAGAATAATAGCGGTCTTCATAAAACAGCCTATTAAAAATAAGTTTAAAAGAATATACATGAGGGCTGGCGAGATGGCTCAGCGGGTAAGAGCACTGACTGCTCTTCCGAAGGTCCTGAGTTCGGATCCCAGCAACCACATGGTGGCTCACAACAACCCATAATGAGATCTGACGCCCTCCTCTGGTGCGCCTGAAAACAGCTACAGTGAATTATGCCAGAGTGAGCTGGACCGGAGTGAGCGGGCTTGCAGAGCTCCTGAGTTCAATTCCCAGCAGCCACACACATGATAGCTCACGGCCATCTATACAGCTACAGTGTACTCATACACATAAAATAAATAAAATAAATCTTTAAAAAAAAAAGAATATACATGAAAAAGAATATACAAATGGGAGTTGGGGATTAGCTTAGTGGTAGAGCGCTTGCCTAGCAAGCGCAAGGCCCTGGGTGGGAACCTCAGCTCTTAAAAAAAAAAAAAAAAAGACTATACAAATCTTTTCCATTTTCTCCAATACAGTGTTATTTATATCAACCACACTCCAGAGCAAGCCCCATGCCCCAGAACAGTTGGCCAATACAAAGTGTACTCTGCTTTTGTTTGTTCCTTTGAGTATTATTGGTTATGTTGTTTAGATTTTCTTTTTTTGGTTTTGTTTTTTTTGTTGTTGTTGTTGTTTTTGTTTTTTGAGGAAATGAGCCCAGGAGAAGGAGCATGGAGTTGGGTAGTTAGGAAAATAGGAGAGAGATCTAGGGAGGGAAAAGAATGAGCTTAGGGCCTTATAATATACAGCCAATACTAACTGCTGATTTCAGCCAAGGTAAGAAGAACTGGTCCACTTTACTGACATCGTTGAGGTCATGAAGAGAGAACTGAATTCCTCTTCAGCTATTTCTAAGTCTCATCAGAGAAAATAAGAAGTATATTTTCCGAAAACTTCATTTTGCAAGTATGAATGGCCAGTAACATGTTTTAGTGGCATCCACAAGATGAGTCTCATTCAGATAGTGACCCCTTGTTTGTAGAACTGGTCTAATCCCAAGTAAAGCTGCCAGGCTTTTGCAGATATTCAGATAATGTGGGAGGTTCTTGGTCTGAGAAATTATAATCAGCACAGTTCTATGCCAGTGAAGCCTTAGACAGAGTCACATAGAATCACAGAGAATATTCCATTTTTTTTTTTTTTTGGTTATACAACTGCAGAAGGTTCTAGCATACTCATGCAGACTTCAGCCCCCTCCCCATATCCAAAGTAAATGGAGATGCACAAGGGGCCTAAGACATGCACTTTTTTTGCCTTATCTACTCTAGTGCTTCTAACCAATTTTTTCCCAAGTCTTATCTACCAAAATATATATATTAAGACAGGAAAATAGGACTATTATAGCGAAAGTTGCTTCTAATTTACATAGTAGTTTAACTTGAAATTGACATGGATATTTACATCATCTAAGAATAGAGACTACACAAGTCTGCTAGTTTTGAAAAGCATTGTTGAATTAAATAAACTCCCATGGGTAAAGCCTCTAGTTTTTATGGTCAATGATGGCTGTATGACAATGCGTTGGTAAGTTGAGAAGTATTGCTTATTTTTACCCCTAGTGTTTTTCTGCTTTGTTAATGTGTGCTGGTGCTGACGGTGCTGGGGATAGAACCGAAGGCCTCACACATGATTGACAGGTACTCTGCCACTGAGCGACAGCCTCGGCCCCTCTGCTTCTGAGATTTTTGAAAGTAGACATTAATTAGGATATTTTGATTACTCTTCCTCCCAAGCGAAGAGTTTGGTTTTTTGATTTTGTTTTGTTTTGTTTTCAACAAAGTCAAAACCTTTTGGGGATTGGCCTTGAGTTTTAAATTGGTTTTTGTTTGTTTGTCTGTCTGTCTGTCTGTCTGTTTTTGGTTGGCTTTGTGGGTTTTGTTTGCATGTGTTTTTGCATTTTCCTGGGCTGGCTTTTACTCCACAAGTCCTCCCCTACAGTCAGCTGCTAGTTTCAGGAAATCATCTTGTCAAAGCTTG
>JADRCD010204313.1:0-26761 GCA_019843815.1 Montemys delectorum | reverse complement strand
TTTCTTAATTTGTGATCAATAGGGGAGGGCCTAACACCCCTGAGTTGATGGTCCAAGATTCTAAAAAAAAAAAGCAGGCTAAGCAAGCCATGAGGAGCAATCCAGTAAGCAGCACCCATCCATATCCTCTGCATCAGTTCCTGCCTCCAGGTTCCAGTGCTGCTTGAGTTCCTTCCACAATGAACAGCAATATGTCGGTGTAAGCCAAATAAACCCTTTCTTCTCAAGCTTGCTTTTTGGTCATGATGGTCTTTTTGGTCATGATGGTATTTTGGTCATGATGGTCTTTACAGCTACAGAAACCCTAACAGTCAAGGAGCTTTATCGCATCAGTAGAAGCCTTTATACTCTTAAACCAAATGAAGTACATAGGTTTGTGGGAAGAAAAGACACCAGCTCTCCTAGGGATTTCACACACTGCCTGATCTATTAAGGCTGAGAAAACTTGTATAAGTTAACAGTGATGGGAAAATTATTTACATTTTTGACACCAATACATATAACCATTTTTGACACCAATATAAACAGCTTTATTTGCTGGGGTAGATTTTAGTGAGGCAAGCCCAAATTATCCCTTGGTTGTTTTGTTTTGTTTTGTTTTGTTTGCCTTGTTTTACTTGGTAATTTAACTTTCAAATGAATTCCAGAGCACAATAAAATAAATGCTTTTGGGGTACATATTTTCCTCTTCCAGGAGAAGAGTCCCTTCATGGCCCACTTAAGAGTGAGTTACAGGGCTGGAGAAGTGGCTCAGTGGTTAAGAGAGCACTGGCTGCTCTCAGAGGCTGAGTTCAATTCCCAGCACCCACATTGTGGCTCGCAACCATCTGTAATGGGATCTGAAGTCCTCTTCTGGTGTGTCTAAAGACAATGACAGTGTACTCACATACGTAAAAATAAATAAATCTTAAAAAAAAAAAAAAGAGTGAGTTACAGATGCCCATGGTGATTTACTGAGGCTTTACTACAATGGCTATCTAGTTTCTGCACTCCAAAGGATCCCCAGCATGTCACTCCTCCGTCACATGCTTCATCAGATGGCTCCAGTATACTTGATGGCTCACAGCTTCTCAAGTAAAGAGACAAAAGGAGCTGTCTGTGAGACAGATCTATCAGCAATGGCAACATGACCTAGTGAGTGAGTGTCAGGTCAGATGAGTGGGAAAGAGCAGAGCCAGGGGAGCCTCATCAGAGGAGGCAATGCTTGAGCTGGGCTGTAAGGAGGCAGGAGACTGTCCAGGAAGAAAGCCTGACCCAGAGAGTGAATGTGTGTGAGTGCATGAATACAGAGGACCACAGTCAAAGAAGGAGGTGCTGGAGAGGACAGGATGGCTAGCTTTTGCATCCAGCCTACATGGCCTCTAGCCCTTGATGATGTCCAAGAGCACTGGACCAAAGCAAATATCCCTTCCTCTCTCTCCTTTCAATATACCAATCTTCCCCATGAAAATCCAGTCTAAGGCTGTTTTAAAAAATAGTAATCATTCCATACTGTACCTTTTAATAAACAGAAAACCATGACTGGTGCTACTAATGAACGTGATAATGGTAAATGAAAACCAGAGTGAGTCAACAGGAAGCTAAATTGTTTTTTTGTCCCCTGACGCTTTTGATTTAAACTGAATTAATGGGCAAAGATTACAGATCAAACCTCAGCTACCTGAAAAGTATGCACATATTTAAATGAACCTCTGCCTTTCTCCTAAACATCCTAAGCCATAGAAGACTAGAGAAAAAATATACATTTTCTTCTTTCATTATAATCTCTCTAGGCATAGCCACAAGAAGGCCACTGGACGGCATTATGGAAGATCTCTCATATGGATCTATATTGATTTTCTTAATAAAATACAATGACTTAAAACACTGATACTGTGACTTAAAAGCCAAAACCCTCAGCCAGATGGAAGAGTGGCCTCCTGAATGCCAGTGTTTATTTGGCTTGGCACTGCTGTCTCATTCTTCCCCATGAGGGCAAGATGGTTTTAGTTATCATGAGTTGCTTTCCCCCACAGTTTTATTGCTCTCATACACAATACATAGAGTTTATGAAGGTCGTACCAGTGAAGCCACACTGTATAGCCGGCAATTTTCACAAAGCATCCTGTGAATGACTTTCATCCACGTTGTATCCTGTGGCCACGGTTCACCTCCATTGTCATAGAGCTGCCCACTGCAGATGTGGATCCCAGTGTCTGTGTTTACTCTATCACTGACTGAAGTTTTTGTTTCTACTAATGGTTTTTAGCAATTCTGAGCAATGTTGCTTTGGAAAGACACGCATGTATGTCCGGTACACATGTATGAATTTTCCACCCTGTCCTAGTTTGATGTGATAGACACCATGATCAAAACCAACTTGGAGACAAAAGGTTTACTTGGCTCGAAGGTCACAGTGTATCACCAAGGGAAGCCAAGCCAGGAGATCAAGGCAGGAACCTGGGGACAGGAATAGAATTGGAGAACACTGAGGAATGCTGACCGGCTTTGTCTGGCTTGCATGGCTACTTTTCTTATGCATCCCAGGCCCACCTGTCTAGGGACTGTGCCACCCACGATAGGGTGGGCCCTCCTCCACCAATCAGCAATCATGAAAATGCCCCCCAGACATGTCCAAGAGCTAGTCTGATGGAGGCAATTCCTCATTTGAGGGTCCTTCTATGCAGGTGTGTCAAGTTGACAAACGCTGATAATTTATACAGTGACCCTATAGGGCTGAGTTGTGCACTATATGTACTGAGCATATTGTCAGCAATTACCATATGCCAAAATGGCAATTTTTAATAATATAAGATAGTTATTGCCAACACTTTTATTTGTGCATATGTTTACCAATACATGTGTATGCAGGTGCACGTGTGGGAGTATGCATGCATGCATGAAAAGGCCAGGGAGTATACATGCATACATGCATAGGCCAGGGAGTATACATGCATGCATACAGAGACCAGAGAGTATACATGTATGCATGCAGAGACCAGAGAGTATACATGCATGCATGCATGCAGAGGCCAGAGAGTATACATGCATGCATGCAGAGACCAGGGAGTATACTTGCATGCATGCAGAGGCCACAGAGTATAATGCATGCATGCAGAGGCCAGGGAGTATACAAGCATGCATGCAGAGGCCAGGGAGTATACATGCATGCATACAGAGGCCAGGGAGTATATATGCATGCATGCAGAGGCCAGAGAGTATACATGCATGCATGCAGAGGCCAGGGAACCTCATAGATGACATTATTCCACAGGAGCCATTCATTTCCTTTGTCTTTTGATAAAGAGTCTCTCACTGGGACTTAGGGATGGCTGTTTAGATTAGGGGGTGGGTAGTGACATGCAGAGATCTGCCTGTGTCTATCTCCTCAGTGCTGGGATTATATGCATGCACAACTGTGCCTGCATATCTTATGTTCTCAAGATCAAACTGAAGGCCTCACAAGGCAAGCACTTAACCTCTCCCGGCCATCTTTTCAGCCCTATCACTGGAGTTTTTAGAACCTGCCTTCTGCCTGCTCTTTACCAATTCTCTCCAATATGATGATATTAAGGGCAGGGCTTGAGGAATTATATTGCCTGCTGTTTATATACTGCCCATTCTGGCATTTTCCTAAAAATAGCAGGCCAAATGGGACTAGCACAGAACAGTGGCTTGTAGATACTGAGCTAGCCTGGTGTAGTCAATCACAACTAAATGAGGCCTATGTTAGTCTCTTCTTTCTAAGGCAAGGGTAGGGATGTTAAGCCATCGAGTTAAGGACAGAAATACAATTGGTAACCATGATGGGAATCTAATTCTAATTTCAAAGCTCATTTCCTATTCCCCTGCCAAGCAAATTCTACATGGAAGGGAGCAGCTATTCACCAAGGCTCACTAGTAACTTTGTTCTGCTTTTTTCAATAGTCACATGAAAACAGATATGTATTTGGAGCGGCTTTTTCAAAAGCCAAAAGGTGCGTGCAATTAAAAGGAAAGATGGTTTTGGAATGTGTGCAGAGAAGCTGCCTGCTGACTCATGCTCTGCTGGGTAACTTCTCAAGTGTGACACAGGCCATTGATGTCAGCTCCACTCTGTGTCAGCACCAAGCACAGGGCTCTGGGTACAAGGTTAGCACTCAAATGCTTGTCTTTAACCCAAGCTTGCAATCTTCTGGCTTGGTTACTTTGGGCAATTTACCAGCTCTCTCCAACCCACTTATCAAAGGATGACAATGTCAGTTTGGCCTATTCATGCTGATGTTGTTTGTTACTTGAAGGGGCATATATGGGCTAAGGAGACAGCGAACCCTCATTCATTTTCTGTCTTCACCTTCATATGTTGACAGACCGATAGTCAGAGACATTCCTAGACCAGAGCACTGTATTTGTATATGTATCATCTTGTATATGTATTTCAAGGTCCTGTGCTCTGTACCCTTTGCTGATTTTGGTTCTCAGTATGACTCCTCAGTGATCATGATGGAGCTGGAGAATGGGTCTTTACAGGACACAAGAACAATTCTAATTCACACTCACCTCGAGTGGCATCTTCTACATTAACCACTTCAGAAAACCCGGTAAATTGTAACCGATCTCATGAAATGTCCTATTTGGGAACCCTAAGTTAGAGTCATCCTATGTAACCAGTCAGCTTTTCTTTTTAAAGATTTATTTATTATTATATCTAAGTACACTGTAGCTGTCTTCAGACACACCAGAAGAGGGCATCAGATCTCATTACGGATGGTTGTGAGCCACCATGTGGTTGCTGGGATTTGAACTCAGGACCTTTGGAAGAGCAATCAGTGTTCTTAACCGCTGAGCCATCTCTCCAGCCTCCAGCAAGCTTTTTAATAGATAAATAAATGTGGCACATTAGAAAGAGAAGAGGCTTTGGGTAAGGACAGACCTTACCCCAAGTGATGGTCAGCTGCCCAGCTGCTCTTCTGGGAAAGCCAGCTCCCCATCTATAAGCATGGGAAAGCAGTGTTCCATCACATTACTTGGTATTTAGGAAGGTAGGCAAGAGCCCTTTGGTAAAGTCTGGCATGACATCATGCACATGATATTGTTGGTAGTCATCAAGATGGCCAATTGCCTAGGCTACCATAGTTACATGGTCAGTAAGTGGGTATGTGGAATGAGTGTCAGCTGCATAGCTAATAGGTGGGAACCAAAACCTAAGAGAAAGGGAGAAAAGATGGAGTAAACGGCAGGAAAGAAGTCACAGAGATACAGCATAGCTTAGCTTACCAAAGCAGCTGAGGGTATAAGAAGGCATGTAGGGAGAAAGGCAGGAGTGGTGATTTGAATATGCTTGGCCCATGGGAAGTGATACTTTAAGGAGGTGCGGCCTTGTTGGAATAAAGGAAGTTATCACTGTGGGGGTGGACTTTGAGGGCTCCTAGTGTTCAAGCTCTGCCCCCTGTGGAAGACACTTATCCTGGATGTCTTCAGATATAGGACTCTCAGCTCCTTCTCCAGCACCATGTCTGCCTGGACACTACCATGCTTCCTGCCATGATGATAATGGACTGAACCTTTGAAAATGTAAGCCAGACCCAATTAAATGTTGTCCCTTAAAAGAGTTGCCTTGGTCATGGTGTCTCTTCAAAACAATGGAAATGGTGGCTAAGACAGTGGGTGTCAGAGGAGAAGGAGATGGCAGGGCAGAAGGCAGTGGCCTGGGATAGGCATTCTGACTGTGGAGCGTGGATCTGTATCATAGGCAACAGGGGCTGCTGAAAGGAGTAATAAGACCAAATGTGCATGGAGAAAGACAAACACTTCCTCCAGAGGAGCAGGGGTTCGGACAGTGGTGTTCTTCTCTGCAGTAAGGGAGTAAAACCAAGTAACATATAAAGGCAGATCTATCAGAATTATACAAGACTTCTCACCAGAGACTACAGAAGCTAGAAGATCCTGGGCAGATGTCATAAGACCTAAGAAAACACAAATACACTAGGCAATGGGGGTGCACACCTTTAATCCTAGTACTTGGGAGGCAGAGGCAGGCAGATTTATGAGTTCGAGGCCAGCCTGGTTTATAGAGTAAGCTCCAAGACAGCCAGGGCTACACAGAGAAACCCTGTCTTGAAAAGCCCCAAACAAACAAACCAACAAACAAAAAACCACAAATGCTAGCCCAGGCTACTATACCCAACAAAACTCTCAATTACAATAGACAGAGAAAACAAGATATTCCATGACAAAACCAAATTTACATACTATCTTTCCACAAATCCAGCCCTACAAATGATAATAGATGGAAAACACCAACACGAGGGAAACTATACTCTAGAAAAAGCAAGAAAGTAATCTTTCAACAAATCCAAAAGAAGATAGCCACACAAACATAATTCCACCTCTAACAACAAAAATAACAGGAAGTAACAATCACTGTTCCCTAATATCTCTTAATATGAATGGACTCAATTCCCCCAATAAAAAGACATAGACTAACAGACTGGATATGTAAACAGGACCCAACATTTTGCTGCATACAGGAAACACACTTCAGTGTCAAAGACAGACACTACCTCAGAGTAAAAGGCTGGAAAACAATTTTCCAAGCAAATGGTCCCAAAAACCAAGCTGGAGTAGCCATTCTATATCGATTAAAATTGACTTTCAACCAAAAGTTATCAAAAAGAATAAGGAAGGACACTTCATACTGGTCAAAGGAAAAAAATCTACCAAAATGAACTCTCAATTCTGAACATCTATGTTCCAAATGCAAGGGCACCCACATTTATAAAAGAAACTTTACTAAAGCTCAAAGCACACATTGTACCCCACACAATAATAGTGGAGGACTTCAACACCCCACTCTCAGCAATGGACAGATCATAGAAACAGAAACTAGATAGAGACACAGTGAAACTAACAGAAGTTATGAGGGGGTTGGGGGGAGTGGGTGGGTGGGTAGAGGAATACCTTCATAGAAGCAGGGGGAGAGAGAATGGGATGGGGGGGTTCTAGGAGGGGAGCAAACCAGGAAAGGGAATAACATTTGAAATGTAAATAAAGAAAATATCCAATTAAAAAAAAAGAATTTGGCGGGGCGGTGGTGGCACACGCCTTTAATCCCAGCACCTGGGAGGCAGAGGCAGGCAGATTTCTGAGTTCGAGGCCAACCTGGTCTACAGAGTGAGTGCCAGGACAGCCTGGGCTACATAGAGAAACCCTGTCTCGAAAAACCCAAAAAAAAAAAAAAAAAAATTGAGATTGCATCAATGTAATATACCAGATCATATAACCCGGAAAGGAACTGAAATTTTTAAAACAATGATGTGCAATTAAGTTTTCCACTATCCCAAAGAAAGGGGCAGGACAACTCCACGGCATCAATTTACATAGCAATGTATGCATAGCACCATAGACAGATTTCAACATCACATGGATTGACCACTAAAATTCACCATGGAAGTCCCAGAGTCATTTGCATGAGTTCCTGCTGGACTCCTCCCACATTTCTTTAGGGCTGACAGGCTGAACAAAGGTTTGTAACCTTTAGATACAATTTGCCTGCAAGCTCTCAAGTAAGAGTTGGGATGTTAGGGCTGCTTTCTAAGAATGTCTACACATACAAGGCTGGTTCTATAGCAGCATTTTCATGGCTTCCAGTCAAGGTGGGCCAGTATTGTGTAAAGCCTGGCCTTGAGGGGAGTGTCTTATAATGTTTCTCGATTATCAAATACTATTGTTCCAGAGGTTTCAATGAAAGTGTTGGACATGGACAGCAGGGGAAAGAGACAGTCTCTTCCCATTTCTACCCTCACCCTGTGGCATTTGAATTACTACTGCCAGATAGCACCTTAACACAGCAAACTGACAAGTGAGGGTAAATCTGTTATGCCGTTTGTGTTTTGACCATTTTATAGCTTCCAAGCTCCTTACACAGAGGGTTGGAAGTGTGTGTGTGTGTGTGTGTGTGTGTGTGTGTGTGTGTGTGTATTTAAATTAGCAAGCCATCTGACTGCTAGTAACCCTAGACTGAGTTTTTAAAGGGAGACAGGTTTGTTCCCCATATAACCAGTGCCTGGCAACTTCTCTCAAACTACCTGACTTCTTTCTCACAGTGCCATTGTGCTTCACCACAGCCCTTCCTGAACATTTATTTCTCCTTCACAGCACTTAGCATAAATGTAATAAAACAATTAAGTGTGTAATTAAAAGATACTTTGTGCCCTACAGGGACAGGGGTTGTCTTATCTCGTTCATCAAGATTTCCACGGGTTTAGCTCCGTGAAGGCTTTCAGTGCCTGACTGCGGATAGAGTGGATCCACATATCAACACACACACCACACACCCTGCCAGGTCTGGGACGTCTTAGAGAATGCCACGCTTCTGATCTACAGGGGTCCTTGACTTTTCTTCTGGCTCTGAAACAGCCCTCACATGGCTGCCTTCAGGATGCAGGCAGCTCCCCTTACCAGACTCAGCACGCATCATCTGAATCCCATCTTCCTAGCTCATTGACCTCATGCCACACAAAGGGCTCTCATGTTTATTGCCTTCATTTTCCTCCTATAAACATTCTTTCTGAACATGTCTGCTCTCCCACAACCTGCTCTGTTCCCCAAATGATTGCTGGCCCTCCCTTGCTGGCCCTCCCTTCACAATGACAAATCAGTTGCTAGTGATAGCAATTCAAACTCGGCCTCAGGGGGGCTACTCGGCACCAAGCAATAATCGCAGCATCTGCACTGAACCGCTGGTGCCACCTCTATCCTGAACCCTTGTCACCTCCGAGTCCTGCTGGGATCTTCGTGAACGTTCCTGAGCCAGTAAAAATGACCACATTGTGAGCACTGATTCCTTCCTCATCATCAGAGGTGAACTTGCTCTTGGAGTTAAGCATGGGGCATCAGGGAATCCTGCCTGGCTGTTAAGAACAGTTCCATATCACCCTCAACCAACATTCCAGCAGCAGACATTGGTCCACTGTTTGCCTCCTCTTTTTTTTCTACCTAAAGTTCAGCTTTTCTTTCCAGAACCTTTCCCAAATTCTTCAATATGTGGTCAGGAAGGGCAAGCAGTGTGTGAGCTACAAGGAGGAAGCAGGGACAGTTAGCGGCAGCATCTTCCTGGTACACATGAGCATCAATCTTCCTTGCAAACATACATGATGCCCTGCTAATTAAGGTCGAAGTCTGCCATTGTCCAGATAGCCTTCTGAGCTTGATCCCTTTATGAGCAGGGCTTCTCCTTCTCTGACCTTGTCTGGGGAGTTCAAAACTTCTAAATACCTCTACCTGTGTAATGTCAGGTAGCCTTGGTTAGACAACTGGTTCAGCTTCCTTTCTCTTAGTCACCTAGCCCCTGAGATTCCTGGAATGCCTTCCCATGCTAATGAGGTACACCTCAGTATCTTAGCCTTCAGCCAATGACCTGTACCAACCCCTTAAGCCAAAAGTATATAGCTCTTGAATCACTCCAGATTCTATTGATCAGTCTCCTGAGTGCTGGTCCCCATGTGTCGTTATTACTGTTGGCACTCATAGGCCGTCTGAAACCATTTGCCTACTCTGCTCCGTTTATCCTCATGGGCTGGTGGCCAGCTACCTGGGGAGAAGGGAGACCCACATACACATGGAAGATTCTGATCAGCTACTGGCATTTTGAAAATTACACTGTGCCCAGAAATCCTTCTATGGGTGAAGTCTAATTCAATATGCTTCCAAAGAGGCAAAAGTCATTTTTATGACACATGGAGTTTACAGTCTGTAAGCTGACAGCCTTATGATTCCTAGGGAATGTTTTTCTTAGGCAGAAAGAAACTTAAATGATAAGGCATTTTCTATATAACCATAGGGAAACTTTCTACAGCTTAGCATAGAGTTAGATTTTATATGCGCCATCATTGCACCCGACAGAACCAGAGGCACGCTGGCCATGGAGTAATCTACATTTAGATCAATATTTCCAACTGAAAACACTTTCCTATTTACAATACTATTATGATCTTGTTATCAAGTCAATGGGTAATTCTGCCTATTTCTATAAAATTATATGGTTCAATGCACCAGAGAGATTTTGTATTTGACCTGTGAACAATACAAAAACTTTTCCTGGGGATTTTGCCATAAAGACTTATTAGAAAACCGAGGCCAAACTCCTGAGACACGGGGTTGGGGAGGGGGACCCTCCATTTACAGCCTGGGCATCAGAACATGTGTGAGGGGTCACAGGATGACTTGCCAACCTTGGTTTTCTCCTTCTACTACACGGATTCTGGGGATCAAACCCAGGTTGCCAGGCATGACAGCAAGCACCTTTATCCACTGGGCTACCTCACTGGTCCTATGGAACATTACTAAAGGGAGCTTCAGAGTGCGGTTCTATTTGTAAAACCTCACCAGTCTTTTGCTGTAGTTGTTTATTCTTGACATTTTGATCTTCAGTGTTTGTGACAGGGAGTTGGACTTCTCTTTTGATGAAGTGATGGTTGCTCCTCAGTCTGCTTTTCATTTCGCTTTGTAGTCGGGAAGTACTGAGCCCAGTGTCTTCATTTTTCTCCTTTTGCTTCTTGGATGTATAGCCCAATGCCCGTGCAATTGTGGCCTTGCCTGCCTATGTCATACTGCCCTTTGCCAATGCCTGAGTCACACTGTTCTTGCCTGCGGACTATGCTGGATCACTTCAGGACTTAGAAAGCAGCCAACTGATACTTAGTGATTGAACAAGCAACACACACAAAAATGACTAAATAAATCAATATAGGACAAGCCTTTTTGCCTCACCTCCACCTTCCTGTGACTTTTTGGCTTGCTAGAATTAACTAGAACCCAGATATAAGGTTAGGGGCCTCTTGCTTTCACTCTAATTATTATTATTATTATTATTATTATTATTATTATTATTATTTTGGTTTTTCAAGACAGGGTTTCTCTGTGTAGCTCTGGCTGTCCTGGAACTCACTCTGTAGACCAGGCTGGCCTCGAACTCAGAAATCCGCCTGCCTCTGCCTCCCAAGTGCTGGGACTAAAGGCGTGCACCCCCACCACCTGGCTCACCCTAATTATTAAGTCATGAATCCATGTACCTTACTGTGAGTTCCTAAGGGAAGGGCTGTTACAACTCTCTTTGAATCTAAATCATGGTTACAGCAAGTGCTTGTCAAAAGAATGAGCCAGCAATAAAGTATCATTCACAAAACCCTCCCATTAGAAATCCGGTTAGAGGACATAGCCCAGCACTCTGAAGGTCTGTCCTGTTTCTGGAGCAGGCATTAAGCAGGTGGTACAGAGGCATGGAAGCCCAGCCACCATCAGCTTGGCCCTGTCAAGATGTTCAGAAACATTGCCAGAGGTGGCATGTGGCTCAGTGAGAAGACCATGCAAAGCCCCCACCGGTGTGATGGCCTGCGATCTGTAAAACAAAGAAAAAAGAAAGACAGAAGGAGGAGAAGACGAGGAAGAGGAAGAGGAGACAGAAGATGGAAGAGTGGAGGAAGAGGAAAAGGGGGAGGAAGAGGAGGAGAAAGAGGAGAAGACAAGGAGGAAAAGGAAGAGAAGTCGTAGGGGAGTAGGAGGCAGAGGAGGATGAGAGGCATTCCCCCAGAGGGGTTAGCATGGGTTAGAACACTTAAGGATTCAGGCCATCTAACAACTTACGCCAGCTTCAGAGCCCAAACCACGCAATTGTCTGGGATGTAACCAGTCTGCAGGCCTGCCCTTTGTAGCTCAATCAGTGTGACAACAGAACAAGCAGGAAACTTGGCTTTAATTCACTTAGACATGCAGAGCCATGTCACTGAGTGCCAAGTAAAAAATTCCACATTGCCACTCTGCTCTTATCTACAGTCACTGTGAAATTTGCAAAGGTCTACCAGACTCGGAAAGGCAAGCTATGAATATATTTAAACCACACTTGAGGGTTTTTTTTTTTCCTTGCTAACCCATGCCTTATTTTGACTGCTCATCTGCATTTCTCACCCTCTTTTTCTGTGATGTATGTGATGAGCTCCTCCTAGTCCTAGCTGAGTGTCTACATAAGCAAGGCCACTGCTCATGCGCAGCCCCACCCCAATCCGCTTAGCCCCACGAGGCAGCACGCAGCTTGCCCCAACCTGGAGAAAGCTGTTGTCTTACCTAGCCAGGGAATATGGGCAGAGAGGCTGGCCAATGGCTGGAAATACTGTGCTCTCAGTTTTGTGACTAGAAATGGCCAGGAGCTAACAATGTGAAGGTCCCCAAGGGCCACAGTTGGGGGTCTACACAATCAGCCTCATACTCAGGAGTGAGGTCTGGATAGTGTCTAAGGCACCCAGCCCATCTCTGGAGTTAACCGTGGGAGAATGTCTACAATGTGTCTTATTTTTTGTTTGGTTGTTTTGTCCTTTGAGACAGGATCTCCCTATGGAGCCCAGACTAGACTAGAATTTAAGATCTTTCTGCCTTAGCCCCTTGAATGCAGACACAAACTGCTGTTATCTGAGTCTAAAAAAAAAAAAAAGTTCTATCTGAGGGCTGGAGAGAGCCTAAGAGGGGTCTGCAGTGATGAGTGTTTGTTACTCTCACAGAGGACACCAGTTCACTTCCCAGCATTCACTGTAGCTCACGATGATCTCTAACTCCAGTGTCCTCTTCTGGCCTCTGTGAGCCTTGCATGTGATACACACATGCATCCATGTGCATACACATGTCTGTGGTACACAGACATACACTCTGGCAATACATCCGACATAAAAGAAAAATAAATCTTTAAAAAAACAATTATGTCTCTTGAAAAATCAACCGCAGAGCTCAGCAGCCCCATTCAAGGATGTTTCTGAGTAGATGGGGTCAATCCTTGCAAATTATCCCCTCGGTGCTTTGTGGCTGGGGCTGCCATTTGCTCCTGACCCGGGAGGAGGACTCTGTGAATCAGGGGACTCACAGAGCAAGACTGCAAGGCACCAGTTGTGGAGAAGGGACTATAGAGGGAAAGGTGGAGGATGCTGTGGGCTGCGTCACATGCCCCGTGGGTCTCTGTTTTGTTACTTCTTTTTATTAGTTTATAAAAAGCACACTTCTTCATGGTGCTAGAGAGCTGGAAAGGTTCGGCTCCTGGTGACCCTGAACTATGGGAAAGGGCCTTCCGTGCAGTCTGAAGAGCTGGTGCTCCTTGCTGATGCACTCAAGGGCAGTCTCAAGTAACTTCTAAGCTCACCATCTCTGTGTCCCAGAGTCCTCAGGGGAGAGACTTCAGGGGAGAGACCTCCTTCAACGGCTACTCCTTAGTAGTCTGGGGTAGTCTGGCTTCCCTGCTGGTGGCAAGGGATTTGGGATAAAGAAAAAGAGGCATGTCTGGGCATGGCAGTGCCTACTTTTAGCCCCGGCGCTTGAGGGGCCATATCTTCATGAGTTCAAGTCTGGCCTAGTCCACATAGCAAGTTCCAACTTAGTTATTGAAAGAAGAGTCAGAGAGATGGTGGGTATAGAAATCTTTAGATAATAACACAGTGACAAGAGATATTAAAGGGAAAGTCCCTAAAGAGGTCACACAGTGTTAAGACCTGAAGGGAAGACATGTTAGTTCAGAGAGGGAACAGGCTGTATGTAGAGGGAAAGAAATGACACTTAAGATCTCCTAAGTAGCAGAAGTACTCAAAAAAAGAGGGGAAAAAAAGGCTCCATAAATAGGTTGCCTGTTCCCCTTCTTTCAACAGCTGAAATATCCCACTTCATCTAACTTTGTGTCCATTAAAGCAATTACCCTGTTTACACATCTATCCATGAACTTATCTTACTTCACTGTCCTGGGTTCTACACAAGCCTGGAACCAACCATGTATTTATTCTGAGACTCTCAGTGTGTGTGTGTGTGTGTGTGTGTGTGTGTGTGTTGTACATGCATAAGGAACCTAGAGGTCAACACCAGGATCCTTCTTTAGGATGCAATCCACCTTCTATTTGAGACAGTATCTCTCCTTGGCCCCGAACTCATGCATCAGACTGGCTGGCCACCAAAACTACCCACCTCCTCTCCCTCAGTGCTGGGATTACAAGTATGCATCACCATGACCAGTTCCCCCTCAACCCCTCCCCCCCCAGAGATCAAACTCAGGTTGCCACGAATGTATGGCAAGCAACTTACCAACTGAGCTACCTCTCGACCTCACTCTTGTCTATTTTAAATAATAAATATTCTTTCATACAACCTGAGATCACTACTATTGCTTTACTTACTTGTAACTTTCCAGTGAGATCTCTTCTTAAAAATATGCTGCAGATGAGTTCACGTGTTACCCATAATGCCCTTGTCCCTTGACATGCAGACTATCAGAACATGCAAAGTCATGATGTAGTGCTACCACCAACAGGCTAGATTGCTGACAAGAGGTCAAGGCATCCCTGTTGAAGTCTTTCTGAATGTAGAGACTATCCAAGCAAGGAAGCATGACAGATCACTTAGTTGAAGTCACCTGGAGAAGTTCACTTCTGTGGTTCTGCCACAATGCCATGACAGGCTCCACAATTTATGTATTTACTTGTATATTTATTGATTCATTGATTGAGACAGGGCCTCAATATTTTGCACTGGCTGGCCTGGAACTTGCTGTGTAGGTCCTGCTGGCTTTGAACTCACAGAGATCCATCTGCTTCTCCCTCATGAGGGCTGAGACGAAGCCCTCATGCCTGGCTTCTACGGGTATTTTCATGTGTTGAATTTCACTTTGGATTGTCTAGCTCTACTCTTTGAACATCTGTGTACAACCATGCTCAATATCTAGATGACTTTTAAGTCAAGCATAGAAAACAAGAGTCTACATACTGTCATTGGCTTTAATCTCTATTCTCTCTTCTTAAATTCTTCTTTCACCCTATGGATAATCTCTTTAAAATTCACAGCTTATCTTTTGATTTCTTTTCTTAGTATAAGGACACAAATAGTATCCTTATCTAGAGAAAATCCCCCATCTTAGGGCAGCCATTGTGCTGGTTTGAATAAGCTGAGCCCATGGGAAATGGCACTATTAGGAGGTGTGGCCTTGTTAGAGGAAGTGTGTCACTATGGGGGTGGGCTTTGAGGCTCCTATGCTCAGGCTCTGCCCAATGTGGAAGAGAGACCCTCTTCCTGCCTGCCTTCAGAAGCCAGTCTTACAGTTGATTTCATAAGAGTCCCTGCCTATATAAGAGTTGATTTGGTCATGGTGTCTCTTCACAGCAATGAAACCCTAACTAAGACAGCCGTACAACAATGCATCCTGGGCGTACATCCATCTGGTCCACTATGTATAGGCAGTTGGGGTGGTTTTAGTCTTCTGTGACTTTAAACACCAATGCAATGAATCCCCTTATGCACTGGATTTTTATTAATCTACTTTGGGGAAAGATTTCTAGAGCCAAGATGGGACATTAAACAATAAGTGCATTTATGATTTTGCAGACTGCTGCCTTAGTCCTCTGTAGAGCAGTGGAAGAGTTTATATTTCTACCAGAAATACCCAAGGATGGCTACCGCTGGTCTACAGCATGAGTCACATGTGTGAATTTTTGTGTCAAATAACTGTGATATTCCTTCCTTCCTTCCTTCCTTTCCTTCCTTCCTTTCCTTCCTTCCTTTCCTTCCTTCCTTTCCTTCCTTCCTTTCTTCCTTTCCTTTCTTCCCTTCCTTCCTCCCTTCCTCCCTTCCTCCCTTCCTCCCTTCCTCCCTTCCTCCCTTCCTCCCTTCCTCTCTTTCTCTCTTTCTTTCTTTCTTTCTTTGGTTTTTTGAGACAGGGTTTCTCTGTATAGCCCCGGATGTCCTGGAACTCACTCTGTAGACCAGGCTGGCCTCAAACTCAGAAATCTGCCTGCCTCTGCCTCCCAAGTGCTGAGATTAAAGGCGTGCGCCACCACTGCCTGACAGCTGTGGTATTTCAGTCCCCTCTAGATTTGCTGTATTCTTTTCTTCTTGTAACTGGAGTGGATCATCCTTTCTTGTGATCAAAACTCATTTCCGTTTGTTTTTCTAAGGGCTTCCCTGTCCACATCCCAGCCTGTCTTTCTATTATGAGTAGGCTACAAATGTTGAGCTCCAGAAGAATGCAAATTCTAGGACTCCAAAGCTACTAAAGCATGGATTCTGGGGCCTGGGGCAAAGTGATGGCTGTGGTGCACAAAAGTTTGAGATTTCTTGATCTATAGGGTTGATGCAACAGCCATAAGCTTGGAGCAGGACAGTTGGCTCAGCCGTTAAGGAGTACCCAGCTGTTCTTCCTGAAGACCCAAGTTCAATTCCTAGCATCCATGTGGTAGCTCATAGCCATTGTAAAACTACAACAACCACAGGCTTGTCTAATTGCCTTTTAATTTGAATAAGGCCAAGCTTTGAATACAGTGGGATGGAAAGTTTGAATTCCATACAGTGTGCATCCTTTTATTGATTCATTTGACCATTAACTAATAGATGTTAAGTACCTAAAATGACACCAGGCACAGTGCCAAACTGTAGAGACATTACATTTAACACATACCTTATGCTCACCCAAACAATACAACTTAAATGTTGAAGTTTGGTCTTCTGCTATGTATTGTAATGCTAAACACTGCCCTGCCCCCCCCTCCCCCCGCTTGGTTGTCCCCAAGGATGAGAGTATTTGCACTTAGACCCAGCAAATGGATCTATGACAACTATGTGACCTTGGCCCCCAAGTCATCCCTAATTGGTGAATAAAGATGCCTACAGCCTAGCCGGGCAGTGGTGGCGCACACCTTTAATCCCAGCACTTGGGAGGCAGAGGGAGGCGGATTTCTAAGTTCGAGGCCAAGCCTAGTCTACAGAGTGAGTTCCAGGACAGCCAGGGCTAAACAGAGAAACCCTGTCTTGGGAGCAGGAGTGGGGGAAGATGCCTACAGCCTATAGCTGGGCAGAATTGAGATAGGGATAGGCGGGGCTTGGGGTTCTTGGGATTGGAGTTTGAGGAGAACCACAAGGAGAGGGAGAAGGAGGAGAGAAGGAAAATGCTATGGGTTAGGTGAGTCATAGAAGCATAGCCACAAGGGCTGACCAACTGGAATTAACAGGTTCCCAGATGGAACGTATCGGTTTAGAATTTGGGGTTATTAATGGGGAAATAGATTTTTAAAAAATACTTTTTTTTTTTTATTTAATGTATGAGTGCACCATTGCTCTCTTCAGACACACAGAAGAGGGCATCAGATCCCATTAAAGATGGTTGTGAGCCACCATATGGTTGTTGGGAATTGAACTCAGAACCTCTGGAAGAGCAGTCAGTGCTCTTAACCTCTGAGCCATCTCTCCAGCCCCCAGAAATAGATTCTAATAGCATAGAGGGTAAATATCTGTCCAGCTCTAGTGCTGATTAAGGCTTATTATAATTATAAAAGTTGTGTGTCTTTTATCCAGGAACCGAGTGATCAAAGGTGGGGTAGATTGAGATTAAATAACTAATACAACACTTAAATCTCCTCAAGGGGAAGGAACTATGATAGCAGAGCATGTGGCTTCATCTAGGAGCAGTCACAGAGATACAAATTAAAATGACTGTGACAAAACACTTGACTCCCATCCAAGTGGATCAAAGATTTAAAAGGGTCTGGACTTTAGGAAAGCTGAACAAACATAATGAGGTATATTGGAGATGACGCCTAAGTCTAAACACAAAGTTCACACATGTATGACACATACCAAATGCATGTTAGTCTTGAGGTAATTTTCCACGACAGATTTTAGTGTGTCTGTATGTGGACCTATCAGATGAGGACAGGTGTATGTGCCATGGTATTCCTGTTCAAACAACTTTAGCTTTTTGCAGCATTTTAAACGTTCAATATTCGGATAAAGAGATATGCAGTATCCTGGTTTGCTTTCTATTGCTGTGATAAAGCATCAAGACCAAAAGTAACTGGGGAGGGAGGGGTTTCTTTCCCCTTACAGCCTGTAGTCCACCATGAAGAGAAGTCAGGGCAGGGCCTCAAGGCGGCAGAAACATGAGGCAGGAACTGAAGCAGAGGTCACAGAGGATGCTGCGTTCCAGCTTGCTCCCTGTTGACATAGTCACATCTACTGGAAACAGTGAGAGTCAGAAAGCCAGCACAGCTGCTGGACACAGTTCCCGCAAAGCTGAGCTGAATGCTGGGACTGCTGTCTTTCTGTTTCTCACTTTTGGATTTTAGTCGCTGTGTGCTGGGTTCCTGGGGACTTTCTGCATTATGATTCATTTTATGTCTTTTTTTTTTTTAAAAAAAGATTTATTTATTATATGTAGGTACACTGTAGCTGTCTTCAGACACCCCAGAAGAGGGCATCAGATCTCATTATGGATGGTTGTGAGCCACCATGTGGTTGCTGGGACCTGAACTCAGGACCTTTGGAAGAGCAGTGAGCGCTCCTAACCGCTGAGCCATCTCTCCAGCCCTCATTTTATGTCTTTTCCTGAGAACATGTCTGAGTCTTTTAAGAAAATCCTAAAGTTAACTTTCTCTGACCACCATTTGGAAGTCTTCCTTATGCCCTGGATCGAGATCATTAAGTACAGATAAGCACAGAGCTAGATAAAGCCATTACTCCAGGGATCTTCTTGAGGTATCTGCCCTTGAGCAAACTCAAGCAGTATAATTGACGAAGGGTAAACAGAGACCATTGCCAAAGCCTGACTAGCCAGGAGAAAAGGTCACAGGTTCAAGGCCTCCCTATACAACATTCTTAGAGCTTTCTGAAAATGTAGTTTAAAGATAGGGGGCCAGGCTGGGAGGTGGTACCCAGTGCTTGGGAGGCAGAGGCAGATGGATTTCTGAGTTCGAGGCCAGCCTGGTCCACAGAGTGAGTACCAGGATAGCCAAGACAACACAGAGAAACCCTGTCTCAAAAAACCAAAAAAAAAAAAAAAAAAAAAAAAAAAAAAGATAGGGGGCCATACAGGGTACACCTCTGGGAGAATAGAACTCAGTAACTGAGATAGATTAATGAAAATAAAACTTTTCCTCCTTTATTGTGTAGATGATGAAACACTGTAAATATGTTAGGTATGAGTATTTGCTAGTCCTAAAAAGACAGGTTCAGATATTTTTCTGTTTATCTGGAGTGCTTTCAAACTGCAAACACTGCCAGCCAACAAACAGGCTGTCGTATAATAATAAATGTGTTTGCTTTGGAGGAGACATTCTTTAGAGTCTTTAAATTGGAGTTATAGGGCTGATAATAAAAGATAAAATCTGTTTTGCTTGTACTTTCTAATTGTGACTGAACTTGTAACCCCAGACATACAATGGAAAATCAAGCATATGATCTGTGCTTCTTGGGTAATTATTAGTCTCTCTTTGTTTTGAGAAACTTTTATAAATAAAGAAGCACCTGGTTGCTAGTCAGTCAGAGCCGTGAGATTCCCCGACTGCCATCACCTGACTGATTTCTCCCTCCCCTCGCTGCTGACTTCTTATGTCTTCTGTGGGCACTGTCAGCCACCACCCTCCATGGGGAAGGCCCCCCTGCACCCCTGTGACTTGTTCTGGCTGCTTTCTTACACAACTCAGGACCACAGGCCCAGGACCTGATTTCCCAAAATGGGCAGGATCCTCTCCCATCAACCATCAATCAAGAAACTGTCCCAAGGCTTCCCTATAGGGGATCTGGTAAGGGCATTTTCTCAATTGCCTTCTTCCCCAGTGACTCTAGCTTGTGACACATTGACAAAACGACAACAACAATAACAACAATGACAATGACAAACCCCAACCAGGTCACTCAGCTTGTAATGCTACCTGCTTAAAGAATTCACAAACCCATATGTTTGTGTGTATATACAGTGATAGATACATGGCTATAATGGCAAAGGGAGAATATGAAGGAAAATAAATACTGATCTGAATGAGCCATTTACAATGGATTTGGGCTCAGCATCCACTCCATCTTTCACAGTGCCGACAACGGAAAACTAAGAACCATATCCACAAAGCCTGCTGGAGGTGAACAGGTTCCTTATGTGAGATGTGCAAAAGAAAGTAAGATGGAGCCAAACTTGGGTCACCTGGGCAGTGTCTGCACACGAATCTCTGCACATGTGTGGGCAGGGAGAGTTGTGCATGTGAGCACAGGTTGTCAGTGCTGCTTAAGTGGAGCTAATCACAGATAACAACCATGACTCTGGAGCCACTTCAGGGGCATGGAGCTCTGAGTTCTGAGGCACAAGCTGAGCTTGCCCCAAAGTCCTTCAAACAATTTTAAGAGCAAAGGCCAAATGCCAGTCTTCTTAAAAAGGATAGCTTGGTTCTTACTTTCTGAACCAAAAGGTTGTCATTCAAAGGGTTTCCAGACAGGTGGAAGAGGTGTTTTTATGACAATTTAAAACACATGATTATGTTGAAGTACCATGAAAACAGATGTATCAGTATTAATTAGTACTCTAAATATCATTTAAAGTGCATTTCACATCCTCTCTAAGTAGCTGATGTACACCAGGGCTTTCAAAGACTTCATATTTATATACAAAAGGTACTCCATTGCGGAGCTCCTGGAAGGCAGAAGGTCTTACCAGCAGGTGTGGAAGTGGATTTTGGTGCTGGAAGTAAACTCCTGCGTGGTGTTGTTGCATTGGAGGAAGACGCAGGGGCCGCCCGGCCAGCTCCTTTGGGTGTGTCCTTAGAAGGCAGAGCCTGCTTCAGAGGAGCCTGCTCTTCGTTGCCAAAGGTTGAGCCTGTGAGAGGCAGACATCGTGTTAATTACAACGTCATGGAAAATGGATGGCTCCTCTTGCCCTTCAGGCTTGCCAGCCAATCCTAAAGCTGCAATCCGTGTTAGAACTTGACTTTCAGTGTGTAACCCTGAAAAACAGTCGCCTGGCTGGAAATAGACGTGGAAAGACCTTTCCTAGTCAAGGACCTAAATGTCTGTCATGCAGACCCTCAGCAAGGAGGGGAGTTCCACAAACTGTACTCACGTGTGCGTGCACACACTTTGCTTGTATGTATGTAGAACTGTATGCTGTTTTAAGGATCAGTTGGGTAGCTCATGGGGTTGGGGGGCAGGCAATGTTCTTTTTGTGAGTGGCTGAGGAGAATTGAGAATAAAAATACAGTCATCTGTTTGGGGGCATGTGGACCACGCCACCAGAGGAACTGGCAGGGAACTGGCGAAGTGGAGCATTTTTTAAACCCTGGATGTCTTAAAACTTGAGATTTAAATCTCACCCAAACATCACTAGGAGTGGCACTCCCTCCCTGTTTCCATGCACAGAACCCAGAGACCTCCAACCAGGTGGTCGGTCACAGGTAGCCAGTCACTTAGCCTGTAACCTGCACCTGGAACTCTTCCCCATACAAACAGAGCATCACCAGCCAATAGAATGTATTCACCCCCAGAATCCCAGCCCACTCCCTGTCCTATATGTTCATACAGTCCTGGCCACATGGAATAAAGAACACACAAGCTATTTCACCAAGGATCACTTAGGACTGGCTGTTTTTACTGAGCTGTAACACTTGGGGGAAGATTCTCTCCCGGAAACACCCATCACCGGACCTGTCTGCCTGACTGGGCTCCTGTTGCTTACAGAGGCTCACTTCAGAGAGCGGCCCCTAATATTGGCGCTGATGACCCAAACCTCTTTACTCGTTCTCTAAGAACTATAACACTATTCTGGCATTCCGAAATGGATGGAGTTCTGTGGACCCCTTTCCTCCCAGACTCTGTTTCGCCCCTCTGGTCTAGCAACCAGCAGCATATGGCTTCCTAAGAAGTAGGACCCTATCCATTCCTGACTTTGTCCAGTCCTCTCCAAGACAGTGTAAGGGCAGTGTCCAGACGCCCCAAGAGGAGAGGGAGAACCCAGAACCACAATCTATGGTTTCCAGACCCCTTGTGGATATTAAAACAGGAAGACAGACAAGTTCTGCATGTAAAATGGCTTGGGTTTTTACATACATCCCATAGAAGCTCTGAGTACTTTAAGACGTGTTCAGAACTTTGATAACACCTACTACTAATATTACAACGTAAATGCTATGCAGAGAGTTACAGCTATTGAGAATGACCCTTGGGGGCTGAAGAGATGGTTCAGCAGTTAAGAGCACTGACTGCTCTTTCAGAGGTCTTGAGTTCAATTCCTAGCAACCACATGGTAGGTTCTGGTGTGTCTAAAGACAGCTACAGTGTACTCATATACATTAAATAAATCTTTGAGAGAGAATGACCCTTAATACAGATATAGGGTTTTTGTTTTGTTTTAGTTTTGTTGTTGTTGTTGTTGTTGTTGTTGTTTTGAGACAGGGTTTCTCTGTATAGCCCTGGCTGTCCTGGAACTCATTCTGTAGACCAGGCTGGCCTCAAACTCAGAAATCTGCCTTCCTCTGCCTCCCAAGTGCTGGGGTTAAAGGCATGTGCCACCACTGCCTGGCTAAAGTTTTATTTTTTAATCTGAGCAGTTTTGCTCTGCAGTTGGTTAATCCATACACGTAGAACCTATAGATACCCAGTGATGGCTGCTAAAGACATATCTCCCTGGCCTAGGAAAACTGTTCACAAGGTGTGGGAAATTCAGCTCATTTCATCTCCAGGAGCAGAGGCCTGGGCTTTGGGTGGAGGTGGGGAGCTGAGATCCCAGGTCTTGGAGACTTATGGAAGCATTTGGTTGAAGGCTGAGAGATCTTGCATTGCTGTTTTATTTATTTATTTATTTTTATTGGAAGCTTTTTATTTTATTTTATGGGTGCTTTATCTGCTTGCATGTATGCATACCACATGTATGCAGTAGCCACAGAAACCAGGAGAGGACATAGAATCCTCCTGAGATGGTTATAGATGGTTGTGTGAGTTGCCACGTGGGTGTCCCAGAAAAGCAGCCTGGGCTCTTAACCACTGAGCTGTCTGTCTAGCCCCAGCTTTCTTTATTTAAAAGGCAGAAGAAATGGATGGGTAAATACAGTTTGCTGTTCCATTTAAACATAGTCTCTCTGCCCTTAGGACAGTTTGTTACAAACACCTGTGCTGACTTTCTAAGGATGTGGGAAACTGGAAGTTCAGCTTGTGTCAGAGTTCAACATCAAAAGTGTGGCCAAACTTTTCTTCTGCATCTTCTCCAGGGCTTGGGAGGTTTATGTATGTGACCTGTTAAAGGCAACGATAACGTTTCCTGTTAAGAGGTAAGTCTTCCAAATGGCCCTCTGGAGGGAGCTGGGGCCTCTCCTCTGCTAATCAGGTGAGGTGACTGTACCCAGATTAGCACGTGTTTAGAACAAACCCATCCACCTGCAGGATCACAACTGTGTACTGTGTACCGTGAAAAAGCAGCAGTGTCAGCCGGAAGAATCACAAGGCCTTGCAGTGAGAGATTAAATGTGTTTTCATCATTTTGAAAGGAGAGTCCAATATTTTATGTCTATTGGGCCTGCATAAGAGCAATAGCATTATCAAAACGGCATTGATGCTCACAGTATTTGGAGATTTCATTCAACCATTGGAAGGATGAGATCATTGCTTTTCTCCCCAGGAAAGTCTCCTTAGAGTCGGTGAGACTTGTGTGATTCTGGGAGGAAAGGTACTTTAGGAATAACAAATAAAGAACTTGCTCCCGCTTGAAGCAGCTGATGTTGCATAGTTCTCTGTGATCACTGTGCACAGCTTGAAAGAGTTCTATGCACAGCAAAGAGAATGTGCCGGACCTCTGCAAGCCCAGAAGCAGCACCAGAATTCCACAGAACAAGATCTACGCAGCTGGCGCTGGATAAAGCAGCGTGCAAAATGTCTGTCCAAACCCAGAAAGAAGCGCAGCATCTTGAGTCTGCAAGGGTGAATGGCTGAGGGCCTGGAATTCAATAGCAATCCATCAATGAGCTCAGCACCTGAAATCAGAGACCTTCTAAGTGTTTGTGGGAGTGTTTCAGAGGGGACAGGGGCCCAGCTGCAGAGATATATGACAGGGGAATTAGCGGATGTGTAGTCTACTGCTACCATAGTAATAATCTGTTCAATGATACATGTGTGGTAGAAACTACACTGAGTTCACAAGTCTTTCATTTAACAATTTATTAAAAATTTTCTTAAGACCAGAATTATTTATTTTTTTCAACACTTGCAGAGTTCAAAAGTTTTGTTATCACACCCTTGTTCCATGCAATTTACTCAGTGAATATGTCGATTAAGAGGCCTGGCTATCTTCCGGGATGGGAAGAAATTGCCCTGTGTAGCAGGAAGCTGTTGATTTCCCTCTGAGACCAGGCCTGTAGCACCTCTAAAAGAATAAAAATATGGGCTAGAGAGATGGCTCAGATTCTTTAAGAGCACTGACTGCTCTTCCAGAGGTCCTGAGTTCAAATCCCTGCAAGCATTTGGTGGCTCACAACCACCTGTAATGAGATTGGATGACTTCTTCTGGTGTATCTGAAGATAATTACAGTGTACTTACACATAATACATAAATAAATCTTTTTAAAAAAGAATAAAAATATAAAAACTTAAGCTAGCAACAAGTGGGTCCACTCTTTGAAGTCTATGGATGCCTGAGGACTTGACAACATGCTGACAGTATCAAGTTCTTGCTTAGGAAGAGCAAAAAACAACTAAAAATAAACAAGCTGCGAGCACAAGCCAGGGGAACATGCTGGAGAATTTAGGCAGCTAGCGGGGACAGGTCTTAGAGAGCCACCTGCTTCCTGCGAGGCCCCACCCATTCTGGCCTGAGCTTTGTAGGTAGTTTATCTGCCCTTCCACCTTACCACAGGATGGCAGAACAGCAGCAAGGTGCAGACTTAGAGTGACATCCAAGGCAAGGATGTCACTGCTCACACATGCTATTTCCTCGCATTGACTTCTTCATTCATAAGGGGTGGGAGAATAAGAAAAATGACTTTAGTCAGGTGGTAGCAGCACCTCATGCCTTTCATCCCTGTACTCAGGAGGCAAAGGCAGGTGGATCTCTGAGTTCAAGGCCAGTTTGGTCTACAGAGGGAGTTCTAGGACAGCGAGGGCTACACGAGAAACCCTGTCTTGAAACAAAACAAAAACAAAACAAAAAATAACAAAACAAACAACAAAAAAAGAAAGAAAGAAAAGAAAGAAAATTGACTTTGTAGACTACTATGAGAACTAAAGGAGTTAATGCCAGGAGATTTGTAAGTTGACACAGGACTCTGAAGAGATGTCTCAGCATGGAAGAGCATTTGGTGTTCTTGCAGAGGACCAGGGTTCAATTCCATGGTCAGTCTCAACTACCTGTAACTCTGGTTCCAGGAGAACAGGCGCCCTCCTCTGGCCTTCTTGGGTACTGTGCACATATGTAACACATGTATATACATGTCTACAAAACCTCACACAGAAAATAAAAAAAAAAATGTAAAAAGTTCTTGCAGGAGTTAGTGCAAGAAAACCCATTACTGTCTAGTACACTGCATGCCCTGATTAACTTACATGCTGGTTTTAATTTCTACAGCTAGTCATTTTAATGAATCCATTTATCAAAGGCACTTGGGAAGTCTTGGAAGACTGACATCAGATGCCCAAAGAACATGGGAAAGAATGTGGAGGTGTCACTGAGGAAGACCCAATCCTTCTTTCAAGGGTGAAAGGCTGAAGAGAAGATGGACTGTAACTGCTTTAATAAAATACAATGACCTATTATTTGTACAAAATGTACAAATAATGACAAAATGGACCACCAATCCAAAGGAAGACAAGACCTTGTTCATCTCAGTACTGTGAAATTAGCTGGACAGAGGGAATGTGCCAGAAACATCAACACATGCTTTCCAAACTGCTTGTTAAGATTCACATCAATGAGACAAGCAAATGCCGACGACAACATCATGGGTCTTCCATTTTACAAACAGCTTGATATGTTACTGACTGATCTTAACAAGTTATAGAGTTGAGACGAGTTTTTCAGGTAGTTATTGATATTTAAGTTTTTCTTTTCTTCCCTGAGATGGCCATCCATAGCTTCCTCCCACTTTGCTACTGGAGAGGTTTTTTTTGTTTGTTTTTGTTTTTTTAAAGATTTATTTTTATTTATTTTATTTTATGTGTATGAGTACATTGTAGCTGTATAGATGGCCATGAGCCATCATGTGTGTGGCTGCTGTTGATCTCAGGACCTCTACTGGCACTGCTCGCTCCAGCCCTGCTCGTTCTGCCCGCTCGTAGTAGTTTACTGCAGTAGTTTACTGTAGCTGTCTTGGGATGCACCAGAAGAGGACGTCCGATCTCATTACAGGTGGTTGTGAGCCACCATGTGGTTGCTAAGATCCGAACTCAGGACCTTTGGAAGAGCAGTCAGTGCTCTTACCTGCTGAGCCATCTCGCCAGCCTGCTACTGGAGAGTTTAACCCCCATTCTTTTTGTATATGCCAGAGGACAATCTTTTACTGGCTATATATTCTCAATATTAATTGGTTTCTCACTAAGACCTGACCATTTTTCATAAAGCTTGACAAGCAGATTCCAGAGTCTCTGTAAAAAATAAATAAATAAATAAAAACAGACCAAGTCTAGACAAGACAAATTTGAAAAGATTTATTTTGCCTTTTTGTGGATGGGGGTTTTGCCTGCACATATGTACATTCAGTGCTCTTGGGGGAGAGCAGAAGAATGCATTAGATCCCCTGGAACAGGAGTTGCAGATGGTTTTAAACAGCCATGTGGGTGCTGGGAATTGAACCCAGGTCCTTTGTAAGAGCAGCAGTGCTCTAACCACTGAGCAATCTCTCCAGCCTCACCAGAAAATTGTTAAAGTGAGAATATCAAGGGCAGGTACTCATCTTTTATCTTATACTGGAGTAAACACAAGTGGATCAGTATTGGCTCTGAGATAAGAAATGGATCAATGATCAGCCAGGAGGTAGAGGCACACACCTTTAATCCT
>JADRCD010204312.1:0-11928 GCA_019843815.1 Montemys delectorum | reverse complement strand
TACTTTGTTCTGTGAATAACAAATGATTCAAATAGTTCGTATGCTAAAATTAACTTTACAACCACAGAGACAAAGGCAGGGGTGGTCATTCTGATTTAATTTTAGTAAACAGAAGCTTCTCACATTTTGTGTATCTGCAAGGTCCCTCGGAATGCTGTATGCAAGGGACTGGTGATACCTGCTGCTTAAGCTATTGTAGTTGTTACTATTGGTCCGTGTAGATTTGTGGAGGTAGCATTGCTAAATATGTCCCCAAATTCTCCTATGATTTGTGCCTAGATTTAAGTCCTAACACCATAGAGATCTAATATGGTAAATCAATACCTACAGGGTCGACTGATGCTGCTAACCTTCCACTCGTTCTCCAAGTAAACAAGAACTGCTCCTCTCACTTGAGGACAGCCTCATCCTCTTTCCCAGCCCCAGGGATAGAGCACTGGAAATGGTAAAGGGTGGGACTATGTCGTAGAAAAGTTGCTTATCAAGTAGTTAGTTCCAGGAGATTGAGAACTTGTTCAGCAGAGAGTGTCAAATAAACTCTCTTATCCCACAGTTTCATTACCCATCACTTAAACTTCTTACTGAGTACTAAGGAAATATCAAGCTTATAGTACAAAGCCATTGTAGTAGTCTGTAGAAAACCAGGTATTCATTTTGAAGCTCTTGAAATAGCTCATGAATTATGCAAAGATTTGAGGATTTATTTTGATGAAAGGGGAGAAAATCCTTTGATGTACAGCAAAATTTTTAATCAGTCTAGATTGCGATTTCTTGGATCATGCTGAAATAAAAATTAAGTGTATAAATTCTTCATCTTGGTAAACAAAAATTCTTTTCTTTTTCTTTTTTTAATTACATTTTTAAGTCTTTTTTTTAAAGATGTATTTAATTATTATATGTAAGTACACTGTAGCTGTCTTCAGATACCCCAGAAGATGGCGTCAGATCTCATCACGGATGATTGTGAGCCACCATGTGGTTGCTAGGATTTGAACTCACGACCTTTGAAAGAGCAGTCAGTGCTCTTCACCACTGAGTCATCTCTCCAGCCTCTCTTTTTTTTTTCCTTATTGTTATAGGTTGAGCCCAAACCTTGCACATGTTTGGCAAGGGCTCTTCCATTGACCTATACTCCCATTCTTCCTTCTACATGATATCCTAAAACTTAAGCAGGGTCAACATTATGGACATACACACCTCCTGTGGTGGTTTGAATATGCTTGGCCCAGGGGACGTGGCACTATTAGGAAGTGTGAATTTATTGGAGGAGGTGTGGCCTTGTTGGAGGAAGTGTGTCACTGTGGGGGCGAGGCAGGGGGGCTTTGAGGCCTCATATATACACTCAAGTCTTGCCAGTGTGATGCAGAGAGGCTCCTTTTGGCTTCCTGTGGAAATAGTCTCCTCCTGGCTGCTTTCAGATCAAGATATAAACCTCTCAGCTCCTTCTCCAGTACCTTGGTTGCTTGGATGCTGCCCTGATTCCCACCATGATGATAATGTGCCATGGGCCGGCCAGTCTGGGCCTCCCTCAACCCCTCAACCTGTGGCAGGAAACAGGAGGTCCCTGCCACCTGGCCAGTTTCTTCACTATTTTCACCTACTTCTAAGATGACCAGAGTTCCATCATTATGGAACTGTTTCCTGAGGGATTTCTGCAATCTCCTCAGGTGTTCCAGCCACTCTTCAGCTGGAACATGCAATTTCACTCCCCCTGGGAACTTACTCTGTTTCCACAAGTACTTATAGGCGCTGAATTTCCACTCTTCATCGCTACAGCCTGGGAAATTCTCTGCACCGTGGCTGGGGAGGTGACTGCCCGATGATACCAAGATTACTCGCGTTTAACTGGTGATCCTTTATCAGCGAGTCTGCAGAATTCTTTGTGAGATCCAAGCCTTGTCTGAGAAATAAGGAAAGAAAGACAAGGAAAGAAAGACGAAAGAAGGAAAGAAAAAGTTTTACCTTCTGGAGTCCGTGTTCCGGGAGCCACCTGCCACAGGCCCCTTTTCAAAAGCTGAAACAAGGAGTCCCTGTTCAGGTGCTACCACTACCCAATCTCGAACCCACGACCCTGAGATTAAGAGCCTCGCCCGAAAAGGGACCCCTTGTTCCCCGCCACAGGTTGAGGGAGGCCCAGACTGGCCGGCCCGTGGCAATAATGGACTGAACCTCTGACACTGTAAGCCAGCCTCAATTAAATCTTTTTGGTTTTTTTGTTAAGAGTTGCCTTAGTCATAATGTCTCTTCACAGCAATGAAACCCTAAGGCACTGCCTTTTAGTTATTTACATTCTATTCATTTTTTAACTGAAAAATGAGAATGATTGACTAGTACACTCTATTTCAAGTCAAGTTGAACAATATTCTTAAACTAAATTAATGAACAAGTTTCAATTTCTAGGATCTTTGTTTGTACTCTCTAACTCATTTTCGAGAAATATATGGTGTCTTCTCTCCTAGCTCAGAAAATTACTATATGTAATTAAGACACTTAGATTTATTCCTTTTAACATAATTATTTATTGACTCTTTGGGAGTTTCACATCATATATCCTAATCACACTCATTTTCCAGTTCTTCCACTCTTGTAATCTCCCCGTGAAAATAAGATAATAAAATAAAATAAAACCCTTTGTTTTAGATTCTGTGTAATACACAAGTAAATGATAGCATTGTCTGAAGCTAGGAGTGCTGCTCTTTAATTCCCTACCAGGGTCATGAGTGACAAAGCCAGCAACAGAGTGCTGCCAGAGCTCCCTAGTACTGAAGCTGGAGGCTGGAACTTGACAGTTTAGCTGTGGTCAAATGATCTAGGTACTTCGCTTATTGAGCCAGCATGTACTTTGCAAAAGGAGGAACTGGAGCAATGGTTCTCAACTTGTGGGTCATGACCCCTGTGGTGGTCACATGACCCTTTCACAGAGGTGGTTTCAGACTATTGGAAAACACAGATATTTACATTATGATTCATAACAGTAGCAAGCATATAATAATGAAGAAGCAATAAAAATAACTTTATGGTGGGGGTCACCACGATGTGAGGGGAAGGTCACAGCATTCGCAAGGTTGAGAAGCACTGAGGGAGAGGAACTCTGAGTTCTTGATGTTTCTGCTGTTTGGTGCTCTTTACTGACTTCTTTTCTTCTTCCCCTTTTGAGTCTCTAAGGAGGGTGATCCTAATAAACTTGCTGGCTTTGGGGCCTCAGCCCTCTCAGCCTACCTGACCCCAGCTTCTGACTGTCTCATTTCCTCATCCCCTGTGGGCCACCTTGAAGCTCCAGAGTGATGCAGGGAAGAGGTGCTGCTTAAACTCATAGCATAGTACCATCCCTAGCCAACCTGACTATGTTTTCTTTTTGACTGAAAAACAATCAAACTGAGGGAACTTGTTTATTTGGAAACTTTTAGAACAGAAAAAAATTAACGTTAACAGGGCCTGCCAACTTAATGCTTACTTCAGAAATCTTAATGTAAATATTTCTAATATTCTCCCATGGTTGATTTTATTACAATGCTTGATTATTTCAAATGTTCATTTTGGTTTCAGGTAATTAATTACATACAGATAGGGTAAGTTGTAGACTAAAATTTGGGAAGTAAATAGTTTGTTTCCTAATACTTATTCTTTCTATGAAAAAAATATGAGTTACTGTCAACAACTACAGTACTTCTGCACATATCTCAAAAGGAAAAACAAATAATAGGTATACTTTAGTCACATTCTTATATGAATAATGTTGACATATATTTCCCTTTCATCTAGGAAAATTGCTATGAATTATATTTTTGTAAGCAAAGGTAGTAAAAATTAATATATATTCTGCCATATTGTGTTTCCACAAGACATTTTAAACTTTTCAAAAGATAAAATAGAAAAATCTGACATTTATATGTCTCACAATGTATAAATTATGTTCTTTGCCAAACTATAAGAGAGAGATATACTTTTAGTATGTAGGAAAGTTTTTAGGCCACTAACATGATGAGTTTTTTAATACACGGGGTGATAAATGAGAATAATCCAACCCTTTCATGAATTAATTTTGCTTTATTTTTCCTACAGATTGGCTCTAAAATTATAATATTAGTTTTACGAGTTGAATACGTTCCTTTATTTTTAATGCAATCCTAGAAGTACAAGGAAAATACAAGGCAAATAAATTCACGCAAACATTGTCTAGGACTTGCTTCAAGACTACTTATTTTTGTTCAAGCTGGGTTGTTTACAAGGATAGTCCACTTTTAGTTTTAAGTGTGCTGTGTTTCATGAATTGAAAAATGGCTTAGTGGTCAAGCATACTTACTGCTCTTGCAGAGGAGCTGGCTTCAGGCCTCAACACTTATGTGGAGGCACCCAAGTGATCTCAGTTATTGGAAATATGAATCTCTACCCTGGTGTCTGCAATCACTAGACACAATATGGTGCACATACATGAATACATGTAGGAAAAGCACTTAACACACATAAAATAGAATAGAAATAATAAAAGAAACAAAAGAAGTACTCATTCTTTACTGTGTCATGGTGAGCTCAATTACATTTTATCAGATCTGTAGCCAGTCTGGAGGGTTCACTAGACAGTTCAGATTTACATGTATTCAAATCTATATATATGCATACTGGCATGTGATATTATAAATACATTAATAGATAAATACAAGGATGCATGAACTTGCCAATCACAGACACTTTTCTCTGATTCCACATACATTCTGTCATCTATTCCACCTCTGATAGACATGTCAATAAATGGATGCATATTATATTGTGCCTCACAATTACATAATAGTAAATAAGAGAGATAGCTGAAATAAAAATTCAGTAAAATATTCTGAAATGTGAACAGCTGTAAGAGATGAAGAGTTTTTTGCCTTCATCATGATAGAAAGAAGTCAACAAGGCATGGATAACTGAATCATTGCTTATCATTAGTCACTGACAACTCAAGAGAAACAGAATCAAATGACAAATGAAGAGCATAGCGAGACCAGAACTGAACAGAACCCTTTTGTTAATAGAAATTCTTTTCCCATACAATATATTCTGATGGTGGTTTTCCTTCTCTCATATCCTCTCCACCGCCCCACATATGTGACTCCATGCCTTCCTTGTCTTTCAAAGATGTACAGGCAAGTAAAAAAAAATCCTAAATAGAATAAACTGAAGGGGAAAAAAGAAGCACATAAATTTAAACATACAGAAAAACTATAAAAACACAAAATCGAAAACCACAATATATAAGCCAAAGGAGAATGAAGTTTTATTTTTTTAAATACCCAGACAAAGCATTATGAGGCTGAAAATAATGTCACCATCTTTTTATGGCCTCTTAAAATAGGCATGGCATTCTGTATCTTTCCTTTCTAAACAGCAGTCAGTGTTTTAGGAGGGTGTCCTCTATTTAGTAGGGAAAATCCCCCCTATTAGTATACCCTTTCAAAGAGTGAGTCAGGCAACTTCAGAGGAAAAAATTACATTTTTTTATAACAAAGTATAGAGGCTAGAATCATCCCTTTTCACAACTTTGCCTTAACTAAGAATCCAAAGTTTGGGTATATTAAAGATAGTTTGTGCTTCGATTCAAGCCATCTCCCCTGTGAATTTCAGTGTGGCTTCATCCAGTAAGAATTATTAGAACTCAGAGTATCATTATCAGACTTCGTGTCACTTATTCCATTGGCCACTCTTCTAAGACATCCATTGGTGAATTCTGTGGCTCCTTTCAACTTGAAGACAGTTGAATACATTGCCTACATCCTTTATTACTTGAAATGACACCACAGTCTAACTTACCCAGTCCTGTGACTTTACATAGCACCTGTGCCCTGACAAACTGAAAATGTGCCTCTGTTTTTGACTTTTGAGTTTTAATTTTATGAATGTATCCACATGCAGTAAATTCCTTTCATATATAATGAGTAACCCATACTTAGCACATCCAAACCACAGCTCATCAGTCATCCCCTCGGCCTGTGAATCCCCATTTCAGAAATAGGAACCAACATCATTCTCTTACTCTCTTCTGAAAGCTATAGTCACTTTTCACTCCTGCTTTATCTTTATCTTTGCGTGACCACACCTATCAATAATTTCTATCATCTTCACATCAAAATACACAGAAATAAAGGCCATCCCCAGTCACCCCCAACCACTACTATGAACTTACTCCAGACATGAGCTTCCCTTTCCTAGATAAGGCAACAGTCCCCTTACTGGATACTGTTTCTATCCTTACTCTAAAGATATCTATTTTTTATACTACACCTATAGAGATATATGTAGAATGAAAATCTGATTATTTCATTCTCTAAATACAAGTCCTCCCACTTGTATGTAGGTTAACTCCATTTTTTATTTCTATATATTAACAGATTCTTTGTGTCTCCATAGTTCATTCAACATGTATTTATTCACTTGTAAACTCTCTGCCATTATTCTCATTGAAAAATGTAAATTGTTTGAAGTCAAGAATCCAGCTTGTTTACATTGCAACTGTTTCCCCATGCTTAAGACCACCAGTATAAAAAGCAGCCTTTATTTTAGACAAGCAACTATGTTACATAGCACTGACTGTCATATCTATAACATATCAATGCTTTATCATTGACATAATTGATTAAAATGTATGAAAATATCAATGCAAAAATTATCGAAGCAAATTTTAAAATAAAAACACGATCAGGTACGGAGGTGAGGGGTGAGATAGGAGTGAAGCCCTGAGGGCTAGCAGAAAGAATGGAAACAGGCAACCTCAGGAGGTAGAGATGGGAGAGGCCTCTAGAATGTACCAGAGACCCAGGAGGTGAAAGACATTCAGGACTCAAAGGGAGAGACCTTAGATGAAATGTCCTACACTGGGGAGAGAAAACTTGTAGAATCCATCTCCAGTAGAAAGATAGGGCATTAAGTGGAAGGATGGGATTGCCTTCCCAGTCAAAAACTCTGACTCAGAATTGTTCCTGTCTAAAAGAACTGCAGGGACAAAAATGGAGAAGAGACTGAGGGAAAAGAGGTCCAGTGACCAGCCCAAATTGGGATCCATCTCAAGTGGAGGCTCCAAGACTTGACATGCTATGGTGGACTTATAGACAGGAGCCTAGCCCAACAAGCAGCTGACTAAGACAGACACGGATACTTACACTCAACCTTTGGATTGAAGTCAAGAACCCCTGTGATTGGATTAGGGAAAGGCTGGAAAGGTTGTGGAGGAGGGCAACTCTATAGGAAGACCAAAAATCTCAACTAACCTGGACCACCGAGGTCTTTCAGACACTGAGCCACCAATCAGGTAGCATACGCTAACTGGTCCGAGGCCCCGAACACATATACAGCAGAGGACAGGCTAATCTGGCCTCAGTGAGAGAAGGTTCACTTAACCCTGGAGAAACTTGGGGATCCAGGGAGTGGGGAGGCCTGATAGGGAACATACTCTAGAAGACAGGGGGGAGGAAGAATGGGATCAGGAACTATGGACCTGGAGGGGGATAATGACTAGACTAAAAAAAAAAGATTAAAGTTAATTTTTTTAAAAAAGAGATTCTACTCTACATTTCATTTAAACAAAGCAGCTGAAAAGATATGGTCTCTCTGTCAAATCTTAAATAAGAACCCTATTTTTTTAACTTTGCTTTATTTGGAAATATAGACCATTTGTTTCCATCTTAATGAATTTTTTGTCTCCCCAGTCTCTCTCTCTCTCTCTTTTTTATTTTTTGATAGTTTTTAATTGATTGATAACAAAAGTTAATGCCTAGAAATCTCTTGAGCTATTTAACTTATTATGGAGATTTGATTTGAGAATTATACTTCTCCTAAAACTTATGTGTTTATAACAAGGGAAATCATTAAAACTTAACAAAAATATTTTAGCATAAGTAATTCTGGTTACTTAATTTTTTCCAGAATTCTATTTATATAGTATTTGTTGATACAAAGTATAAAAGTTATTTAATAATCAATCCCTCAGTGAAGTTCTGAAAATATTCAACAATAGTTTACTCCCTTGATTTCAATGCTTTCTGATCATTTAACATTGTCATAGTCTCCAAAGTTGCATGTGTTCATGTTCTAAGACCCTAATATTTGTAACTGGTCACCAATACTTTCCAAATTATTTACATCAATTCCAAATTATCTACGTATTCCCTAATAATTGCTCCACTTTCTTCATGAAATAGTTGTCAGAATTACATCATTTTTTTACTGGAATTAAATATTCGCTAAGGTTTGTATCTTTAAAATTAAGTTGTATTGTCTTTTCCTATGAAATCCAGGGACACATTGTATAACTAGAGACCAAAAATTGTGACAAGCATTTTCCTCAAGCTAGAGCCTCTGCCATAGCACAGAAGCCAATCTCAATGAGATTTAAAAGTTTATGCCCAAGGGAAGTGCATGCTATTAACTGGCAATGTATACAATTAAACTTAAAGCATGGTCACAGTGTTTTAATCAGGAAAGCTAAGAGTCATTTCTGTCCTAGGGGGTAATAAATGAAGGCAAAGGCAATTGAACATGCTTTCTGATGTGCTAAGTGATATATGGGCTCTCTCGAGTCACCAAATTGGAAGGGCCACATGCTTAGTTAATCAACACTGCACAGTCATATTGGGGAAGAGGTGATAAATTTAACAGATGTTACACTGGCAGGGGTCGGGGTAAAATAGACTTGATCCACTACCTCAGTAATTAAACTGCTGTCTTCAAATACCTATTATCATATGCCCCACTATAAAAGAGAATGAATTTTTGATTTTCAGGTCTTCACTGGGTGCATTTAGAAATGCTATCATCACGATGGTTTAACTGGCCTCTGACTAATATGCACTGACTAGGATGCTCATAGTTAGGGTGGATAATCAGATCCGGGGAGACCAGTTAATGCACCTCTTCTCAGAACTTTCAGAACCAATTGGAACAAAATCACATTCATAGGAAACCATTAAGAGCACACTCTGGTGATAAATTGCTGTTCCTGTTGGCTTTTCTCCTTCAAAGATAAACCTCTAATTCTCCAATTAGATACATTGTTTTTCCCTGAACACACTCTAAATGTAAAAGAACAAAAGAAATTCTTAGCAAAACTTAGTCATCTTCAATTTCAGCCACCTATATCACAACTTCTTCTTTGTATGTGTAAAAAAAAATGGTAAATTGTATTTTTTGGAATCAAAATTTGGAAGCCTGAGTTTTTTTGATAGAATCTCTGTGTTCTGATATTGTTAATTGCTTAAGTTTTAAGGAACAGCAGTTGAATGGAGTAGTGCCTATAAATTCTTCCTAACAGAGAGAAGATTATTTAAAAAGTCTTTAAAGTCTACCAAATTTCAATTCATTTCTCCATTCCTATCACCTCTATCCATGACCTTCAGACCCACAGTTGTATTGGTATTGGTTGCTGTTTGTTTGGTTAGTTTAGATAAGTAAATTATTCTAAGGTGATACTTTAAACATCTCGTCTAATGGTTTCACCTGGTTTCTATGTTATTGCATGTGTATGTGAGTAAATGTTTGTTCATGTATGTGTATCTGTGTGTGTGTGTGTGTGTGTGTGTGTGCACGCACGCGCACGCATGAGCGCGTTAATGAGGGAGAGAGGAGACAGAGAGAGAGAGAGAGAGAGAGAGAGAGAGAGAGAGAGAGAGAGAGAGAGAGAGTCTCAGTTGAACGCTAAGCTTGCTCATATGCATTAGTCTGGCTAGCATTGGAAAACCAGGTAGGTTGCCACACCCACCTGGTATTTACATTAGTTCTGGGGAAAGGGTCTCTGGTCTGCACCCTTTCACAGCAAGTACTTTGTCTGCACTGCCATCTCTACAGCCCTCAGCAGCTCTATTTCCTCTCACCATCTGCTGTGCTTTAAGTGAGGTTGTTCCCTGAGAATTTCATATGCCAAGCCTGATGAGCATTGGGGTAGTATAAAGAGGTAAGACCTCTAGGAAATGATGGAGACGAGAGGCTGAATCCTTATGGATGGAGTCCGAGCTCTCATAGACTGTCTTGAGAAAGAGTGTTTGTTCTGTTCACTCGGCACCATGTGAAGACAGTGTTTCTTACTGCACAGAGGTCAGTAAGTCAGTACCTTAGAGTCAGAAGCCAGGCAGCTACCCAGCTGCTCTTTACTTTCCAGGCACCAGAACCTTGGGAAACAAATTTCTATTGTTAAGTATTTGTCAAGTCTGTGATATTTTGTTATGGGAGTAAAAATAAATAAAATATTGTTTCACCTGAGTAAGCCAATCTTCTCAACCCTTTTCCTCAATTGTGAAACAAAATGGAAGTAGTATTCCTTGGAATTTCCACACAATTTTTATTTTTAAAATAATGAGTATTCCATTTAAATAAAATCTATAAGTTTAAAAAAGCCTTTTCTTCGATGTCTGCTCTCTCATCAGAAAATCCCACTACTTTGGGTCAGCTTCTACTGAGACACATTTCTCTAAATACGTGTTCTTCAGAAAGCAGGAAGTGAGCCATACCAGAATCAGTACAAAGTCACAGCTGCTAGAAAAGAATATAATATGAAAAGTACCAAGCAGATGCAGTCCGAAGACCAGACACTCGCAGGCACTGACACAGCCCTCAAAGAATACTATCAATCCATTTAGGAGTAAATCCCTCATGTCTCCCCAACTCACTGGACAACCATTATCTGTCACTGTGTTTACCCTGGGGTCAACTCTTCATATGAGTTGTGTAGGAATACATTCTAGTCAAACCACAGGAGATGAAAATAATGAAAGTCCTTTCTGTGAAAATATTAATATATACCTAAGATCATGCTTTAAAAGTGGATATCTGCCCTTGGCCTAATGTCCACTTTTCAGATCTTGATGCAACCATGGTCCTCCCAAGAGTGAAAAGAAAACCCAGAACTTAAACAAATACCCACTCGTAACCTAGGCTCTCCTCAGTTTGTTATCTGAGAACCTGAAATTAGAGTCTCCTGTCCTGTCACCCCGAGCGTGTTTCCAAGGCATAAAGACCCTCTTTTTAAAATTCTTCTTCAGGGTGAATTGAAAGTGTATGACCTGAGAATTCTGGGGTAGTCAAGGTTCAAGGGTCAATGTGAGAGAATGGGGTTTAAAGTAGGAATGCCAGGGCCAATAAGTGGGAGAGGGTGGGGTGGCAGGCATGGGGAGGGGGGAGGCAAAAGGAGTTTGTTCTTGTTGTTTTTGTTTGTTTGTTTGTTTTCTGGAGGGGAACCTGGGAAAGGGAAAATTTACATGTAAATAAAGAAAATATCTAATAAAAAAAAATAAAGTATGGGATGCAATGGTCCACATATATGCTGGAAGGACCCTTCTAATTCAGGATTATATTAGGGCAGGGGAAGAAGAGCAGTGTCTTAGAAGCTGCACTTTCAGTCAGTTGTTCTCTTTCCTGCGAGTTTATTGCCTCTAAGTTTACAGAGTGCTTTGAAATTTATGGGATCTAAAGGAGTGTTTCAGTTAATGTTCTATTACTGTGCTGGGACGTCATAGCTGAGGCAACCCAGTAAAAGAAAGCCTTTAAATGGGGCGTTGCTTACAGATTCAGAATGCTAGTCCATTATTCTCATGGTGGGAAGCAGACAGGTATGGTGCTGGAACAGTGGCTGAGGGCTTTCCACTGTTCTCCACAGGAAGCAAGCACAGTGAGAAGCATTAGGCCTCGCATGGCTGTTTAAAAACATCAAAGCCCAATCCCAGTGGTACCTCCTCCTGCAACAAGTGCACATCTAGTCCAACAAGACGACTCCCTAATCCTTCCCAACCATTCATCACCTGAGGACTAAGCATGTAAACCCATGTATAAGCTTATAAAGAAGATAAGAATGCACAATGGAAAAAAGAAGGCATGTTCAATAAATGGTTCTGGTCTAACCGGCAGTTGGTATGTAGAAAACCTTGCACAAAGCTCAAGACCAAGTGAACATGAACCCCAGCA
>JADRCD010204311.1:8162-27811 GCA_019843815.1 Montemys delectorum | reverse complement strand
TCCATTTTTAGGACCTGAATGGTTTTATTCAGTTCCTTCACCTGTTTGTTTGTGTTTTCCTGAAATTCCTTAAGGGATTTTTGGGTTTGCTCTTTAAGGGCTTCTATTTGTTTACTTGTGATCTCCTGTAGTTCTTTATGGGATTTTTTTGTTTCCTCTTTAAGGGCTTGTACCTCTTTATCTGTTTTCTCCTGTATTTCTTTAAGGGAGTTATTCATGTCCTTCTTAAGTTCCTCTATCAGCATTGTGAGATGTGTCTTTAGATCCAAATCTTGCTTTTCTGGTGTTTTGGGATATCCAGGGCTTGCTGAGGTGGGAGTACTAGGTTCTGGTGAAGCTAAGCAGTTTTGGTTTCTGTTGGTAGGATTCTTGCATTTGCCTTTTGCCATCTCTTGATCTCTGGTGTTAGAAGTTCTTGGTGTCTTAGAGCTTGACCTTTCCTTGCTGCCCTGCAACTCCCCTTCCACTCCTGAGGTCTTTGCCTCCCAGCTGGTCTGGCCTGAGTCCTTGGGCTGAAGTCCACCCTGAGTCCTTGGGCTGAAGTCTGCCCTGGAGGGAAGCTCTCACCTGAGTCCTTGGGCTGAAGTCTGCCCTGGAGGGAAGCTCTCCCCTGAGTCCTTGGGCTGAAGTCTGCCCTGGAGGGAAGCTCTCCCCTGAGTCCTTGGGCTGAAGTCCGCCCTGGAGGGAAGCTCTCACTTGAGTCCTTGGGCTGAAGTCTGCCCTGGAGGGAAGCTCTCCGCTAGCAGTCAGGGGGCAGAGGTGGTTGCTGATCCAGCTCTGTCACTCCTGTTCTTGTTTTTGTTTGTTTGTTTGTTTGTTTTGGAGGGGAATCTGGGAAAGGGAAAATGTACATGTAAATAAAGAAAATACCTAATTAAAAAAAAAAAGAGAAGGAAAAAAAATTTCTAGGCAAAAAGAGTAAGTGAATAAAGTTTAAGAAACTCTGATCTGGATACAAACTTTGACCCATCATCCAGCACTTCTTGGTCATTCAGTTATGACAATAGTAGAGGACAAAGCTGCTTGGCAGTCCCGTGCTCATGATGAGCCTTGCTGACTAAACAGGTGGTGTCTGTAGGCATGATCATATGCACTGAGGGAATGTGACTTAGAGGCCATCCTCTCTGTTCAGCTTAGCTTTTCTTAGGGTCTTTCACCTAGAAGTGGTGACAGCAAGATTGGAATGTAGTGGGTGGATATAAAGTGCTGCAATTATATATATAATATCTATCTATCTATCTATCTATCTATATATATATATGAGGGAGAGAGGAAGAGAAGGAGAGGGAGAGAGGGAGAGGGGAGAGGGGGAGAGGGAGAAGGAGAAGAAGAGAGAGGGAGAAGGGGAGAGGGAGAAGGGGAGAGGGAGAAGGGGAGAGGGAAAGAGGGAGAGGAAGCAGGAGAAGGAGGAGGAGGATGAGGAGGAGGAGGAGGAGGAAGAGGAGGAGGAGGAGGAGGAGGAGAGGGAGAAGGGGAAAGAGGGAGCAGGAGCAGGAGCAGGAGCAGGAGCAGGAGCAGGAGAAGGAGAAGGAGAAGGAGAAGGAGAAGGAAGGGCCTGTGTATGAGAGGCTTTCCATGGAGATCTCTGGCCTAGCCTGGTGCGAGAGTTCTGGTGAAGGCAAGCGAGCACAGGTGGGGAGGGGAAGTTGCTTCTGCAGCTTCTGCTGCTACAGTTGGCTCCACCTCCATCTCTGCGGTGCCTTCCAGGTCACTCAATTACTCCTTGCCACCCTGCACTGAGCCGGCTGGGCTGGGCAGATGAGAGGCAGACTAGCCAGTGAGGAGTGCTTCGGGAGAGCAGACCTCTTTCCAAGTGTTACAGCTCTTAGAACAAAAGGCTCAGAGGAGTTCTCGAATACCTTTAATTCCCTGGATAGGATTTATATACAGTTTTGGGGGTGATTCAGGGTTCAACAGCCGGTACTTCTCATTGGCTTGGACTGAGATCTTGGGGAAACCTTATCTGCAAGTGGGAAGGCTTGGTACTGCTTCTAGGTGACAGATAGCCACACACCTCTCTACAGGCCCCGGGGCGGGGGGGAGCGCTGGGGGCGGCTATAGCTGAGACAGAAGCCAGGGGCCCAGGCAGTGTGGTCAAACACCTTCTATCCCATGCAGGCAGAAATCACCACCCACCGGGTCTCTGAGGTTCTAGACTGTGAGTGACCAGGTTGTCTGCACAGCCCACCACCCCATATGTATATATGCATGTAGTGTCTGTATGATCCTGTAACAACTCCTGAAACACAGGTGTTTTCCTCAGTTGCTCTCCACCTTATTTTTTGAGACAGGGTCTTTCACTGAATCCAGAGCTCATAGTATGGTTTGGCTGGCTGAGCAGAGAAGTCCAGGAATCTGTTTGTCTCTGTCTCTCCAGCAGAGACTGCAGGCTTGTGCTGCCATGCCTGACTTTTTCATGTGGGCCGTGGGAATGGAACTCTTGCTTGCAATGCTTGTATGCCAAACGCTTTACTGACTGAACCATCTCACTAAGTGACGATCGCTACGTTTCTTTTTAATGTAAGAGAATATTCAACATTAAAGACAGTACAGTTACCAATTCTCTGGAGAGTGAGGAGAACACGTGAACTTGAAAATGACTTGTCATGAACTCATCAATCTGGGTGGACTGGCGCAGTGTTTAATGTAAACATCATTTAAACACACACACACACACACACACACACACACACACACACACACTTCCTATACTGCTCTGTATGTAGAAACAAGCCCTGGAATTATGCAATAGGTGGGTATTCTGGAGTGGATGCCTGAGTCATGCCGAGTTCTAAGTGGAAGACCTAAGGTAGAATTATTTTGATGCTGACGGAGAGGAGGAACCTCCCAAACACTTAGGCATTAGCTTCTCCTAGGAAGCATTTTCCTGACTTGCAGCAGCCTGTGTTTCAGGAGTTGAGTCATGGGAACCATCAGGGAAGATGTGGCTGATTTTTTTTTTTAACCAACTGATGGACTGTTCATTGTTCTCCAGCTTAATTCAGACATTACTGGGGGGCGGGGGAAACCCTTAGTTATAGGCAGCTACTGATTCATAACTGTACTTTGCTCAGGGCTATTTCTCTAAGAAGAAATACATGGCACTTTGGCCTAGTGATATGGTGATGGTGGTGGTATGTGTTGTGTATTAATTCTCTAGACCAGTGGTTCTCGACCTTCCTAATGCCATGACCCTTGATAAAGTTCCTCAGACTGTAGTGACCCCTGGCTATAAAATTGTTTTCACGGCTACTTCATAACTGTAATTTTGCTGCTGCTACAAATGATAATGTAAATGTCTTTGCTTTCCGAAGGTCTTCTGGGGGCTGTGACCCCTACGTTGAGAAACACTTCTGTAGACTAATTTATATGACCTCGAACCGAGAAGCTCCCTAACTCAGCCCCAGCTCTACACAGGCTGCTTGATTGTTTGAGCTGACACACTCAGCTCATGGCCACGGCTTTGAAGCACCTAGCTCTTGTGGGATTCAAACTACCTATTGGTAGTGATCAGTAGTAACTGAGCAGAGTCTGGGAGTTAACCTTCTCTGAACTAATCCAGACCCCTTAGGTAACAAGTGGCAGAAACCAATGCTTAGATTTAAATAGAAAAGTAATTTTATAGGCACTCTTAGCTGCACAGCACTGAAGGGGGTTTGGGTATAGTTGAATGCTAATGTCTTGACTTCATCACTGGAAACAGTTCCTCTCTGACTTTCAAACAGTTTCCCTCAACACTGTTTCACTGTTCTCCTGGAGCAGCTACAGGCTTGGGTTTTGCCTCCTATCAACTCTGTACTAAAAAGAACTCTTAGGCTAAGAACCTGTGTTGTACATACCACCACCACTACCACCCAAGTGGAAACAAGAGAATAGAGAGAGCAAGGTCACACCCACCTACCTTGGGAGTTCAAACTATGAGCAATTTTAATATGCAAATAGCTAGTCCCGCACAACCTACTTTCTTCCGTTGGTGTGGCTGCTCTGTCTTCGTGGCCTTAGACTTCCACTGCATTATTGAGAAACTGTTGGGTTTTTGTTTGTTTGTGTTGTGTTATATTGCATTGTGGGCTTTGTTTGTTTGTTTTGCTTTTTGAGACAGGGTTTCTCTGTGTAGGCCTGGCTGTCTTGGAACTCACCCTGTAGACCAGGCTGCCCTGAAACTCACAAAGATCTACCTGCTTTTGCCTCCTGCCTGCTGGGATTAAAGGCATATGTCACTACTACCTGGTCTCTCTCTCTCTCTCTCTCTCTCTCTCTCTCTCTCTCTCTCTCTCTCTGTGTGTGTGTGTGTGTGTGTGTGTGTGTGTGTGTGTGTGTGTGTGTGTGTGTTGGAAGCTAGAAGATGTTAGATCACGGTTGTGAACTGTCCAACATGGGTCCTGGGAACTGAAGTCAGGTCCTCTGCAAGAACATGAGGTTCTCTTATCTGCTGATTCATCTCTTCAGCCCTGTCACCTTGTATTTTGAAAAAAGTTCTCTCCATAAACCCAGAGTTTCACATGTCAGCTAGATTAGCTGCAGCAAGCCTCCAGGGACTCTCTGTTGCTGCCATGCTGGGGTTATAGGCATGTACTGCTGCCCCTGGCTTCTCTGAGTCTTAGAGAGTCCAAGTCAGATCCTCATGCATGTGCATTGGGCAGTTCACTTTTCAAATACCACTATGTATGAAAGGACAGATTATACATCTTATTTATGACATCAGTCATTATTTTCTGACCTATATGCATTTTATGTATTTCCAACCTGAATGAAAATATTCTTTAAGAAGTCCAGGTTTCTAATTTAAATCAGGAAGTCTTCTTTTTTTTTTGTTTTAATTTATTACTGTTATTACTACTAGTACTATTTTGAGGCAAGGTCTTGTTCTGTAGCCCAAGCTGGCCTCAAAATTACTATGTAGCTTAGCCTGGCCTTGGCCTCACTCAGCCTTCTGAACACAGAGATGGCAGATATGTTCCCAATACGCCCTATAATAATAAAGTCCTCATCTCTCTCTCTCTCTCTCTCTCTCTCTCTCTCTCTCTCTCTCTCTCTTGGTGCTAGGGATCAAATCCAGGGCTTTATACATGTTAGGCAAGTACTTTAGCATGGACAACTTAGCCAGATAAATCTACCTCTAATAGATTTACTCATGATAGAGTTTGGAGCCTAATTTAACCAGACTTGGAGCCCTCAACTGGACTTAGTGAAAATTCAGGTAAAATTTTCATATAGTATAAAGTTGTCACAGTCTCTTTCATTACTGAGAAGGTTTCTAACAATACTTGGAAAAAGAATGTGTTTTTAGGTCTAGGAGTTTGTGCCAAAGTCTCTTATTAAAGACACTCCTATGGTGGGCAGTAGTGACTCACACCTTTAATGTTAGCACCCAGGAGACAGAGGCAGGTGGATGACTGTGAGCTGGAGGCCAGCCTGGTCTACAGAGTGAGTTCCAAGCTAGCCAGAGCTACACAGAGCAATCCTGTTTGTAAAAACAAACAAATAAAAGACACTCTTGTGACTTCATTCTGGGGTGTATATGAAGTATTATTCCTTCTCATGGTGGAGGGGCCTTTGCTTTACTCTTGCTTTTTCTTAATCCTGACTCCACCCTTTACTGGCTGTGTGGCTCTGTCAGCCATTCTGCGCTGCTCTGTTCTTCCATTTCCTCATCTGTGCAAACTTCCTCCAGCCCACAGCCTGCCCAGACTGAGGACAGTGCTTGGCACACAGTAAGCCTTTTATGACAATGTGCCACCATTGTTATTTTAAAAGCTCTCCAAGCACATAACCATAGGCCTGTTTTACCTCTGGCTCCAATGAAGCTCAAAGGGCAGAGGGCAGATGCCCAAAGCTAAGCAGCTTATTTAAAGTAGAGTAGAAATAGATGAGAGAAAGCCAAAGCACTTTTCTCTTTAGATAGTTATCAAACCACGCTTCACTGCAGACTCTGGTCTTGGGTATGGCCTGAGATCAAAGGCTCTCTTATGTGCAGTGACATTTCTGAGCACAGGGCTGAGTTATAAAACTCTTGAATGGAAGGCTTTGGCACTTGGAACACAGCTTTCGATGGAAGGGCAGGGTTTTTATGGAGGCGATTCACGGAACGGCTTATGCTGGTGGAGAAGCCAGACTGCTGTGCCTCATTTGTCTTTTTATTGCTTTGGACCAAGAGCTGTTGTTTCCTTTTAAGTCCCTCTGTGGAGCGGTGTTCCAGCTAAGGCCAGGAGAACTCTTTCAGGAAGACAGCGCGGCCTCAGTGACTATGAACAGGAATAGCGTGCTGTGGGGCCCAGGGTCAAGTTTACCAGACAAGCACAGTGAGGACTTTTTTATTTTTAAACCAGGGGGCACAATTTTGTTTGGAAACCAGAACATCCTTTCAGTCTTTAGCTTCATACAAGCTTTCCTTTTCTTCTCTTTGCCACTTTCCTTCTTTGAAAGGCCAAGCCAAATTGGATTGTGCTGCAAAGAGAAAGGGGGAATGAGTATGTCTGGGCTGTGTCAATGGAAGCAGGGGAGCAGAAGAGGTCATTTGGAGTCCAGTTTGCTTGAGGTCCTGATCAGTCTCCTGGAAGAATCTGTTAGGAGGACTTTTGGACTTGAGGGTGAGACCTAATAAGATAGGCAGACTTCTGAGAGTTTCTAGTGCACCCCAACTCCTGGTACTGAATTCTTTGTGTGATCTCCTTCCCTTGTCCCTGAGCTAAAACTCCATGATCTACTTTTCATAAAAAGTATGAGACAATAGTAATGGGATATTGGTTCACTGTTTAGGTCACAAAAGGCTGTGATTTCTTTTTTTTCTTCAGATTTATTAATTTTTTTAGATATGTGAGTACGCTGTCACTGTCTTCAGACACACCAGAAGAGGGCATCCGATCCCATTACAGATGGTTGTGAACCACCATGTGGTTTCTGGGAATCGAATTCAGGACTTCTGGAAGAGCAGTCAGTACTCTTAACCACTGAGCCACAAAAGGCTGTGATTCCTACCTTGTTAAATAGCCTTCTTTTGCCACCACAATCTCACTTTTATTCGTGCCTGTGCTTTCTGGTGAGCACTGATGAAGGTAGCAGCCATGACGAGAAAGGCTTGATGGCAAGGAATCATGATGGCTTCTGGTCAACACATAAGGGAAAACCCTGTGGCCTTCAAGCCACAGCATTTAGGTCCTGAATCCTGTCAACAGCTGTGGGGATGAGTTTAAACAGAAGGGCATCCATCCTGTCCCAGTTGGACTTTGAATTGATGGTAATCTTGGCTGTCACTTTGATTTCTGTCTTGTTGGATGGAGGCTGTGAATCAGAGGTCCTAACTAAGTGGTACCTGAATTTCTGATCGCCCTCCCCAAACCATGAGGTAATAAAATGTGTATGGGTTTTGTTTGTTTTTATATTTTGTCCTTTGGAGACAGGGTTTCTCTGTGTTGTCCTGACTGTCTTCCTCTCTAGATCAGTCTGGCCTCGAAATCTGCCTGCCTCTACCTCCCAAGTGCTGGGATTAAAAGATGTTTGCCACTACTGCCTGGCTTCGTGTTGCTGTTTTAATCTAGTAAATTGGAGTAATTTTTATTGCAGCATTAGAGAAATAACGAATGAGGCAAATGCAATCTAAGCTTTTATGCTGATAGAGAACGATGTCCTCCAAATTTGGGGGTGGGGGTAAGTCGGATACTTTTTGTTAGTTTGGATCTTGCTGTGAAGAACGAGACCATTCAGATGCAAGGAAAAACCGTGATTTCTGAGGTACCCAGGATAATAGTAATTATAGCCTCTAACATGGGCCTAAGACATGGAGGAAGGAGCAAGCCTTCCTCCAGGAGCTAAGATCCCTAAGAGTGAGAGGAATCCTTGGTGAAAAGAAAGTGTTAAAAGTGGAGGAAGAGGTGGGGCCTCATCTTCATTTACAATGGTTCTCCCTTCACAACAGGACTATAGGACTACGAGGCGACTAGGAGGAGGGCAGCCACAAAGAAAGAAAAATTATATTTCTGTAAACAAATAAGAATTTATACACATGACACTCAAAGTGGAAAATTTGGCCATATGCAAAGAAAAGTAAAAACAACCGTACATAACCCTATTACCAGAAGGAACGATATTAACATTGAAAAAAACATTTTTTTTTTGGGGGGGGGGAGTGTATGGGTACTGAGATGGCTCAGTGGGTACAGGCACTTGCCACCAAGCCTGAAGACATGAGTTTAATCTCCAGGACCCACAGATAGAAGGAGATAACCTATACTCACATGTTGTCCCTTGACCTCCAAACATACATGGCCTGTGGTCACATGCATAGACAAAATTAATAAATGAAAATGTAATAAAATTTTAGCTAGGCAGTGATTTTAATCCCACTGCTCGGGAGGCAGAGACAGGCAGATCTCTGAGTTCAAGGACAGCCTGGTCTACTGATTACATTCTAGAACAGCCAGAGTGACACAGAGAAACCCTGTTTTGCCTCTGTCACCTCACCCGAACCAAACCAAATAGTAATAAAATATTTTCACGTTCAGTATATGCTTAATTTTTGCTTATCCCCTTATTCTTTTTTGAGACATGGTCTCATTGTCTAGGCCAGGCAGGCCTCATACTCACAGTTTTTCTGCCTCTTTCTCCTGAATTCAGGGCTCACAGATATTTACCATCATGCCTGGCTTCAGTGTGCACATTTTAAAATTGTATATACAATTTTGCTTTGATTAAAATATAAATTGTGAACAAAACCAAGCATATTTTCTAATAAGTTGTCACAAAGTATATAGTGATTTGGACCAGTCCTGAGAATATGGCTTTTTCTCCCACATAGACTTGACCTGTAGGTGGGCATTCCAGATAGAGTCCTGCAGCTCTAGAACAGACTCATCTCAGCCTTTATTTTGAGTTCTCTGCCCTGCTCTTCCTGGGTTAATTTTGTGTTGGCAAAATGGCTGTTGGAGTTCCAGAAATCACATTCACATCCTACAATACAGAATGCCTCTTTCTCTTGAAAAATGTTTTAGGGAGTTTCATACAACACTTTCATCCATGTCTTCTTGGCTCAAATTCAGTCACATGGCCACACAGAAGGTAGGGAATAAAATATTTTATTAAAGATAATGAGGTTCTTAGCTAAAATCTTTGCCATGCCATGAAACAACAATTGGATTTTTGTTTATGTATTTGCTTTGAGTAGTTGAAGCTGTCCTAGAACTTACTGTGTAGGCCAGGCTCGCCTAGAAGCTATCAGGTATCTTGGAACTTGCTACATAGGCTAGTCTAGCCTTGAATCCATGATCCTGCCTCTACCTCCCAAGCACTGAGATTACAGGTGAGTGCCACCATGGCTAGATACCAACCCCAAAATTTTGCTGAACAGAATTGCTTTAAAATATTTCAATTAATAAATGAAGAATTAAAGATATATATGTATATGTATGCATATATGTATATGTATGTTCTCACTGAGGACATAGAAAGCCAGCACAAATCACAGGAAAGTGAGCACCTTCGTAGGTTCAAATGACTGTCTACTTTGTGAACATACTGATACTCATGTTTTCCAAGATTCTGAGAAACACTGCTCCAACACTTGATAAGGTTTTTGTCCCCATGAATATAATCCTATCTGCCCCTGTGTATTTTAATTCTATTACTCTTTTCCTTTCTCGTCTTACGTTCTATGTTTCCTCCCTTTCCTCTCTACTTGCACTTACAGTAATCAGTAGTATTTTAACTTTATTATTAGCTTTTAAAAAAAAACTTACATTTTAGTTCTCCTTGTTTAGAGACAGGGTCAAGTACACAGAGATGTGTACTTGAGGATGGCCTTGATTCAAAATAAACCCTTTCATCAATGTTAAGTGTGCTGGTTTGAATAGGTTTGCCCTGGGGAGTGGCACTATTAGGAGGTACAGCCTTGTTGGAGTAGGTGTGGCCTTGTTGGAGGAAGTGTGTCACTGTGGGGGTGGGCCATGAGACCCTCCTCCTAACCATGTGAGAGGAGTCTTCTCCTAGCTGCCTATGGAACAACAGGTGGGACTCTCAGCTCCTCCAGCCCCATGTCTGCCTGGGTGCTGCCATGCCCTTGTTTTGATTGGTAATGGACGGAACCTCTGAACCTGTAAGCCAGCCCCAATGAAGTGTTTCCGTTATAAGAGTTGCCTTGGTGGTTGTGTCTGTTCACAGCAGGAAAACTCTAAGTGTTCCAGCTTGGGAAGGAAAGGGTTTATTTGGCTTACATTTTATATCATGGGGGAAACCAATATAGAAATCCAAGGAAGGAACTGAAGCAGAGACTCTACAGGGACCTGCTTAGTGGCTGGTTCTTTATACCTTGCTCAGTTTTCTTATATACCCACGATCAGCCCTCAGGGGTGGAACTACCCCCGTAATCTGGGTCCTCCCACATCTGTCATTAACCGTGAAAAGGCCCCACAGGCTTTCCTTCAGGCCTATTTCATGGAGGTGTTTCTTCCCTCTCTCCCTGCCCTTCCCCGTCTTGGATTTGCATTACAGGGTTTCTCTATAGATGTCCTAGAACTTGCTCTGTAGACTGGGCTGGCCTTGTATTCAGAGATACATTGGCCTCTGCCTCCCCAAGTGCTGGAATGAAAGGCTAACAAGACATTTTCTCCTTTGAGGTCCTCTCTTCTTAGATAACTCTATCTTGGATCAAGTTGACCAAAAACAAAACAAAACAAAATAAAATAAATAAATAAATAAATAAGCCAACACAATAAGTTAATATTTTTCAGGCATTTTATCACAGAAAGTGAATTGTTTAGCACAACTGATAAAGGGTGATATGGACTCCTGGTTTTATAGAAATCAGTTCTGACCATGCCTGGTGGTGCAAGCTGTCAATCCCAGCACTTGGGAGGCAGAGGCAGGTGGATCTTTGTGAGTTTCAAGCTGATCTGGTCTACATAGTGAATTCCAGGCCAGCCAGGGCAACATAGTAAGACCCTGTCTCAAAATAATAAAATAATAATAATAATAATAATAATAATAATAATAGATTCTTATACACAAGGAAAGATCTCACCATTAGCATCTCATTCTACATGAGCCTCTGAGGATGCTTAGAAGACAGAGTAGGAGATGAAGGAGACCAGGGGACCGTTTTACTTATAGCTGATATTGAGAGGACTGTCACTTCTGCAGGAACCTGCTCCCTGTGGAATAAAAGCTCTCAGCTGTGCAAGGAAGAGGGACAACTGAGAGGTAACACCACAAGAGGGAACCCGTTGTCTATGGGAAAAGTAAAAGCAAACATCCTTTTTACTCTGTGGAAAGGGATGCAAAGCAGTCCCAAAGCTTGACTTTTCGGCTTTCGTAATTAGTGGTCTCCTGCTGCCGAGGAAGGGTCAGGCAAGCTTCGCCTGCACAAGACCTTTGTAGAGAAAACTGTAGAGTTTGGTTGTGAGGAGGAAGAACAACAGGATCATGAGGGAAGTTACACATCTCAGGCTCAGGCACAGGTGGTTTCTAGGACAACAGAGAATCCTGCTAAGGTCCCCAAGCATCTAGTAATTGTAGATTAGCACCCTGAAAGGCAGAATAGCATGCTAGGAAGTCCCCTGTGTTCACACAGGGAAGGCTGGAAGCCACCAGTGAGGTAGAAACACAGAAGTACACTCTACTATCCAGTCTCATCAAACATGAGACTACTCCAGAGGAATGTGAAGCCAGTGTGTAGGGTGGTAACTTAGCAACAGCAAACACAATTCTTCTATTCTTTACTAGAGTTACTTAATGCCTCTCTCCCCCCCCCCCCCCCCCCCCTGGTGAAAGAATGAAGACATGTACCCAATTTTCTGTCATAAGTGCTGTTTATATCACTCCATACTATTCTACACACTCTACCATTCAGTAAAAATTACAAAATATGGAAAGTTTTGCATTTGAGATTAAGGACAATCAAGTGACTTAGGGTAATCAAGTGAATATTTTGGGTAAAATATTTACTAAAAGAATTTTTTGTTGTTATTATTTTTGCTTTTCGAGACAGGGTTTCTCTGTGTAGCCCTGGCTGTCCTGGAACTCAGGCTGTAGGCAAGACTGGCCTCGAACTCAGAAATCTGTCTGTCTCTGCCTCCCAAGTGCTGGAATTAAAGGTGTGCGCCACCACTACCCAGCCTATTAAAAGAATTCAGGTGTAGTGGCAAAGGCTTTTAATCCCATCACTCAGGAGGCAGAGGCAAGGCAGGCAGATTTCTAAGTTTAAGGCCAGCTTGGCCTACAGAGTGAGTTCCAGGATATCCAGAGCTAGACAGAGAAACCCTGTCTCAAAAAAAAATTATTGTTATTTTTAATGCCATTGACAGACAGCAGCATAGTAGAGGCTCTGAGGAAAGTAAAGTCAATTTGGGGGTGATAGTGTCCTCTTTTTTATATGATTGACTTTTCAAAAATGTATTATTTATATACATGTATATGAGCCTGCATGAGTTTATGTGCACCATGTGAGTGCAGGAGCCCACAGAAGCCAGAAGATGGCATTAGATCTCTTGACACTAGAGTTATAGGTAGTTGTAAACTACTGTGGGGTCCTCTGGAAGGTCAGGGAATGCTCTTAACCATTCAGCCATCTCTCTAACCTTACGTGGGGATTCTTTCTTACAGATTTCAGAGGAAAGTGTGGGTTCTGTGCTGTGAGATTGATAAGTAGTCCATAGCATCTCCTTGTGGTCAGGCTGTTTCTGAATTACCTACAAGGGCGGGAGCTGGCATGGTGGAGAGGGTAAGAATCCAGAGAAAAAGTTACTTTAGCTCTGGAAACAAAATCACTTTAGTTTGAGGAATACTCAACCAACATCGAGGAGCTTTAGACCCTTGATAGCATGGCCCTGGCTAACAGAATATTTATAAGAAAAAAAATCGAATCATTAAAGAATGAACAAGGGTGGGTAAGACAGCCTGGCAGATAAAGGTGCTTGTCTCTAAAATCTTAGTTTGAGGCCCAGGACCTGTGTGGTGGAAGGAGAGAACCAGCTCTTTCAGGTTGTTCTCTCACTCCTACACATACACTGTGGCACACAAGCTCTTCAACAAATAAATAAATGTAATACAAATTTTAAAACAGAATGAGCAAAACAGGGCTAGGCATGATTGTAACAGGGCTAGGCATGATTGTAACAGGGCTAGGCATGATCGTTTGTTCTCATAAGCTCAGCATGGGCAGAGACAGGACAATTGACCCAAGTTCAAGCTGAGTCCGACCTACATAGTTTTAGGGCATCCTGAGCTGTATAGTTGCCACAAAATAAACCAAACCAAACCAAGCCAAACCAAACCAAACTGAAATAAACCAAACTACACAAAACCAAAACAAAGGAGACCACTCCTTTGAGACTATTTGGGGATTAAAATAGCCATAATCAACATGTTAAAAAGCTCCAGCAGAAGATGTAGACAATATCCATGAATCTATGGGAAAATTTCAGTGGACAGATGATACAATCATTTGAGTCTGAAATGTCCCCAGTAGACTCATGCTCTAAATGTTCCTTCTCCAACTGATGTTGCTATCTGGGGAGGCTGAGGAACCTGTGGGATCAGGGGCTTGGTTGGTGGAAGATGGTCCTTAGGGGTAGGCATTTGAAAGTGATGACAGTCTCTGTTTTCCCTGCTTCCTGAGCAATAACCAGGTGAACAGACTGGGGCTCGCACCATTCTACCACACCCTCCCACGGAACTTTGAAATGTCCAGTCAAAATTAATCAGTCCTTCTTCGAGCTATTTCTCCCAGGTATACTGGTCACAGCACCATGAAAATAACTAATATGGACAAGCAGAAGAAAGAATGGGATTGTTTGAATAGTCTCTTCTAAAAGTGGCTACATAAATGAGGCTGGAACAATGGCAACATCAATAAACAAGTTAACGAGAAAATTTTCATGGGATCCCACCCCTTGACAAAGAACTACAGGCAACTAACGGCCACTGGGAGGAGGAGAATGAGCCTCTCTCAGGAATGAGCCCCATTATTGGTTGTCTAATGCAGAGAGGTCAGCCTAGAAATCATATAGACACCACCAACAAAAACAGACTCAGTAGGTCGTTTTTATATACATTCATGCACAGATGCACACATACATACAACACACGTATATGTATGTATACCACAATAATATTAAACTAAAAAAAGTGGTTATCGGCTTGAGAGATGGAGAGATACGGAAAGGGCTTGAGGGAGGATAATCAGCAGGGGCTAGAAGGAGGTGGGAATTTATCGAATTCTATTTCAATAAAAGCATTTAAAAAGAAATAAAAATTATAATATTTAAAAGAGACAAAATGATAGAGATGAATTCTGTAATGTGCAGCTTGGGAGGCATTATATTACTGAGGGAAGACTAGATTAGCCAGAAGAGGAGGCAGTAGAGCATATCCAGCACAGATCTATATGAAAAGAAAATTTAAAAGGAAAAGGAAAAAACTCCCATAAGCACACCAAAGAGAGGGGCGAGTAGTAGATAATTTACTATATCTAAATGAAAGGTTAGGCAGAGAGGAGATAAAGACCAGTCTGACTTCTTACTCCATTTTCTTTTTCTTCCTAGAAGTAACCATTGACCTGTTGTATGTATCATCCCCAATCCTTTCCACCCTGTTTGTTTTATTTTATTTTTTAAAGACAGGGTCCCACTCTGTAGACCAGGCTGACCTTGAGCACGGAGGAGCTTCACCTTCCTCTGCCTCCTGAGTGGGGGGGTTCAAGGCATCTTCCACTGTGACTAGCAATGTTTTTTTTAAGTTTGGGGGTTTATTATTTTAGAGGTTTAAATGTTATTTTATGTATATTGAATGTTTTGCCTGCACGTATGTCTGTGTGCCTGGTGCTCATAGAAGAGGTTGTTGAATTCCTTGAAACTAGAGTCACAGATTGTCAGGAACAGGGTACTGGGTATTGAACTTATATCCTCTGTAAGAATGACAAGTGTTTTTAATTACTGAGCCACCTCTACGGTCCTCTCGAAATACTTTTCAAAGCAGCTTAATTTTTTTTATGTGTGTGTGTGTGTGTGTGTGTGTGTGTGTGTGTATGTGTGTATGTTAGATATCTTGTAGTTACAAGTATTTGTGAGCCATCTGAAGTAGTGCTGGGAACTGAACTCCATGGGTCCTGTGAAAGAGCAGTGCATGATCTTACCTGCTGAATGATCCGTCCATCCCCCTACTTTAATTTTTTAAAAAATATTTGAATATGCAGATACTAAACATGCATATAAGTTCAGGCATAAACATATCTAAAATGATACATGGCATTGCTTCTATTTTTAAGTGACATTGTATCAATTTATTTTTGTTTTCTTTCTTTTAAATTTTAAGATAAAATTATTTTAAGCCATCAGAGATTGCCTCATTATATTATTTACTTATTGCCTAAATGATGGAAAATATTTCTTACAGCCAATGCTGCAATAAACACAGCTCATAGGACTTTCATGTGAGTCCATTTTGTAACCCTCTGTGTACATCTCTAAGTTTGGAAAAGCAATTTCCAATAAGACAGAGCATTGCCACACCACTCATTACAGCTGCTGACCCGACTTATACCCTCACTGGAGTCAAGAACAACTTCCTGCTCTTACCTTTTCATGAACATGTACTGCTATTAGACTCTTAACTGTTGTCAAATCATGGGTGTAAAACTGAATTCTACCTCTTGTTAGTTCACATTTTCCCTGAAGTAGCTGATTGATCTTTGTTGACAGTATTCTTATCTGTGTCTATTTTAATGTTTTTATTAGCACATATTAGTTATAAATAACTACATCATAATGTATCTCATTGTCTTATATATGTGTACAACACACACACACACACACACACATACAAACACACACACACACACACATACACCATTTGGAGGCTGGAGAAATGACTCAGTGATTAAGATCATTAGTTGTTCTTACAAAAGACCTGAGTTTGATTTCCAGCAATCCACAAGGTGGTTCACCACTATATGTAACTCCAGTTTCGGGATGCTCTCTTCTGACCATCTTGAGAACCAAGCACACACATACATACATTCAGGCAGAAGACTCAGATGCAAAATAAAATCAATACATCTAATAACAACTTAAAATTAAATATTTTTGATTATATTTACTCCCATTGCCTTTCTTTGCCTCTCTCTCATTTGACTCTATTCCTCTTCCCAACAACACCCCAACAACCTCTTTTTTTTTTATTTTTTTATTTTTTCGAGACAGGGTTTCTCTGTGTAGCTCTGGTTGTCCTAGAACTCACTCTGTAGACCAGGCTGGCCTTGAACTCAGAAATCCACCTGCCTCTGCCTCTCAAGTGCTAGGATCAAAGGCGTGCACCACCACCACCCGACCCCAACAACCTCTTCTACATTCAAGCTTTTTTTTTTTTTTTTTTTTTTTTTTTTTTTTTAAATAATTGAATGAGTTTCACTCACTCAAGTTGCTTACAGGAACATCCGTATGTGCTGTGAGACAGTTTTCCTGGGGAGACATGAACAAATGTCTACCTACTCCAGATAGGGAACTGATGATGGACCAAAGTGAGGATACCAGTCAAGTCCCACTTGGTGAATCGATGAGTTTTATTGGGGTTAGTTACAGAGATACCAATGAGGGGTTACTTACAGGACCAGAAATGACTCAAAGACAGTGACATCACCAAAGACCAATTCCAGCATGTCTGTCAGCTCACGGGAATCTGGGAACTTGGGAACCTGGGAACCTGGAGCATACTGCACAGCCCACAGGCAGCTCAATAGGTTGGAGAGTGTCCTTTCAAAATAGCTCAGTCGGTCTGAGCCTCTTCCAGGCATCTCAGATAGTTTCTGCTTCTTCCAGGCTTGACTGATGTCTGTTTCTTCCAGGTGGATTAGGTGGTCTAAGCCTCTTCCAGTCAGCTGAGGCTCCCTCAGCTGTTCTCACAGCTTATATATGCTTGGGGAGGTATCTAGTGCATCTGGTCAGTTTTAGGGACTCCCTGAAGCTATTTTGAGTTGTTTGATTCCTGAACAAAAGGAGCTTCCCTGAAGGTAGGTTTGCTCTTTTACCTCCCCTCTAACATTTTGTGCTTTGAGAAGCTTCCCTCTAAGATGGAAGGTTGTAATCTTAGAAAGGTGTTCCACAATAGTTTCTGGGGTACTTAAAGGAGATAAAGCCTCTTAATCAGTCTGTATCACTGAAGAAAATGTCTGTGAGCATTATAGTTTCCCAGAAGAAAGGCTTCCCCAATGGAGGTCTTATAACTCTGAAGTGAAAGGAATCCTGGTGGTTGGGAGCCAAGGAATACAACAAAGTCACAGTGCAACAAACCTCTCGTAAGAGATTAATTGGGAGAGACACATCATGAGAGAGTGGAGTTTTCCAGGGTGAGGATTGGTGGGACTTCAAGCCAAGCCTGGGGATTGATGAGCTTTCAAGGCAAGCCCAAGGACTGGTGTGACTTGGAGCTCAGGAATTGGTGGGTTTTGGTAGGTTTTCTGAAAGTTCAGACCTTTTACCCTATGATGTCTCACCTCCAGCAACCTGTATGTTCTATATACTATATGTCTATAGCCTATATCCTATATGCCTATGGTCCCAAGGGAGGATGAGACAGGGTAGGTACCATGAGTCAGGTTGACCTCAAACACACTGTGTAGCAGAGAATGACCTTGAAATTCTGATTCTTCTGCATCTACTTCCAAGTGCAGTCATTACAGATGTGAGCCACCACTCCCGAGCTAAAATGTACTTTTCCCCTCGTGGTTCTGGGAATTGGACCCAGGGCCACGTTTGGGTGCCAGGCAAGTGTTTAAGCCACTGATTTGGCACTCTACTTCCATTTTTGCTCTTTCCTGAGGCACTTCCACAGGTTTCCACATTGTCACTCATTACATGGTAGGTCTGTTTTCAGGCTTCTTATTGTGTTCAAGTCTCTTTTCTTTCCTTCTTTTTTTCTTCTAGTGCCTCTCTTATTTTTTCCCCACCTCATTTTAACTCATAGTAATGAGTGAGGGAATTTAGCAGTTTCCAACAGTGTCTGAACCACAAAAAGCAAGGCTGAGTGTGAGGCTGGAGAGCTTCATCTCAGTGAATTTATTGGACACAGATTCCAACACCAGAAGCTCTAACAACTCTGGCTCCTCCTTCCAACAAGTATGATGAGCAGATTACACAGTCTGTGATCATCTACTTGGGGAAGAGAAGAGAACATGAGCCCGTCTGTGCCCTTCTTCCACATGGAAGTTCTGAGTTATTAGGGATGTCACCATGGCATAGACGGTGATAAATGAAACTGTGTCAGAGGTGAGACAAGATTTTTGTGTGTCTGAACAGAGAGTGAGTTTAAATAAATACAACTGTTCTCTACCCCAATTCCTGTTACAGGGTGAGACAACACAAGGCTGGAAGAAATCTCTGAGATCATCTGGTTCAGATCATTTTCAGATGGGTGGGGTAACCATATCCAGAAGTTCCTGGAACAGTCTCAGTTTATACCAGCTGTGTCAGAGTAATAACGGCTAGAATCGCCTTTCAGAATTGGAATGTCTCACTGAAGATAAGCACCATCACTTTATTGATGAGGAAATGACATTTCCCGGGGCTAAGTGATGTTTTCCACTAATTAAACCTAGTTAATGTTGACAGCAGTGTTCCCCAACCCTGATCCTAGAAACTCATCCAAGTGTGAAACTATTTGAAATATTTTTCTTATTAACTATGATGTGAATTTATTACCAGCTAAACACCTGGGGAACTGAAATGAAGACTTAATTGGATTTTAGACACAGAACTGAGTGATCAAATTATTGATAACAGAGCTAAAGTAAACACTGAGGATGAAGTAATTTTTGAAAACTTACACAAATTTCCTAAGCGTATCACATGGCCAGATTTCAAGTCTTTTCACTGTTTACTTCTTTCTGGTAACAGAATAACCTGCTCTTAGTTTCATTTATTTTTCTCTGTTTCTCCAGAATTTTCTCAATGACTATATATTATATATATATATCATTAGAAAGAAAGTAACTGGATTAATGGTTATCCTAAAAACAATGACATCTTCCTGCACCTTCCACCCATTTGCACAGGAGTCAGAATCATCGCCTGCCTGGTCCCTTTCCATCTGTGATCTCATGGAGTCCCCACAGAAGCCCCAGAGGTTGTTAGTTCATGGTGTAGGTGACTCAGAGGGTCCCCAGGAGGTAGCTTGTTGAAGGGCAGAGAGAGCATGTGGGCCTGGGAAACCGCATGCAGCCTGTCTGCTGTGGGAGTCCGTGTGAGAAAGCCACATCCTCTAATCTGCAGGCAGGGCTGTGGCTCTCACAGCAGCTGCATCTCCTCCTCTTCCTTCCTGACTGTGCCCCGTCCTGGCCCAGGTCTTCAAGTCGGATGGTGACTTAACCGACCAAATGTCTTCCACACAGATATAGATAGCAGGGGGCCAAGATCTGGGGACTGTGCTTTTATTAAAAATATATTTTATTTGTCCTTTGACAATTTCATAATTTAGACAATGTGTCTGATAATAACTCTGCTCCCTACTCCTCTTTCTCCAGAGTCCTGAGCATGTGTCCTCTCCCCTTTGTGTTCTTCTATTTGCTTCCTCCTCCTCCTCCTCCTCCTCCTCCTCCTCCTCCTCCTCCTCCTCCTCCTCCTCCTCCTCCTCCTCCTCCTCCTCCTCCTCCTCCTCCTCTGCCTTCTTCT
>JADRCD010204310.1:0-24702 GCA_019843815.1 Montemys delectorum | reverse complement strand
AAGAAAAAGTAATTGTCACTTCCTGGTGTTTTTGTTGTAAGAGGTGGAATTAGGTTTGTGTGGATTTGTTGAAAGATTATCTTCTTGCTTCTTCTACAGTGTAGTTTTGCTCCTTATGTTGATGTTTTCCATCTATTATCCTTTGTAGGGCTGGATTTGTGGAAAGATATTGTGTAAATTTTGTTTTGTCATGGAATATCTTATTTTCGCCATCTATGGTAATTGAGAACTTTGCTGGATATAGTAGCCTGGGCTGACATTTGTGTTCTTGTAGGGTCTGTATGACATCTGCCCAGGATCTTCTAGCTTTCATAGTCTCTGGTGAGAAGTCTAGTGTAACTCTGATAGGCCTGTCTTTATATGTTACTTGACCTTTTTCCCTTACTGCTTTTAAAATTCTTTCTTTGTTCATTGCATTTGGTGTTTTTATTATTATGTGACGGGAGGAATTTCTTTTCTGGTTCAGTCTATTTGGGGTTCTGTAGGCTTCTTGTATGTTCATGGGCATCTCTTTCTTTAGGTTAGGGAAGTTTTCTTCTACAATTTTGTTAAAGATATTTACTGGCCCATTACATTGGGAATCTTCACTCTCTTCTATACCTATTATCCTTAGGTTTGGTCTTCTCATTGCGTCCTGTGTTTCCTGGATGTTTTGGGTTAGGAGCTCTTTGCTTTTTGCATTTTCTTTGACTGTTGTATTAATGTTTTCTACGGTGTCTTTTGCCCCGAGATTCTCTCTTCTATCTCTTGTATTCTGTTGGTGATGTTTGCATCTATGACTCCTGATTTCTTTCCTAGGTTTTGTATGGCCAGAGTTGTCTCCTTTTCTGTTTTCTTTATTGTTTCTATTTCCATTTTTAGATTCTGGATGGTTTTGCTCATTTCCTTCACCTGTTTGATTGTGTTTTCCTGAAGATCTTTAAGGGGATTTTTGTGTTTCCTCTTGAAGGGCTTCTAGCTGTTTACCTGTGTTCTCCTGTATTTCTTTGAGGGTGCTATTTATGTCTTTCTTAAAGTCCTGTATCATCACCATGAGAAGTGATTTTATATCTGAATCTTGCTTTTCTGGTGTGATGATGTGTCCAGGACTTGCTATGGTGGGAGAATTAGGTTCTGATGATGCCAAGTGACCTGGGTTTGTGTTGTTTATTTTCTTATGCTTACCCCCAGCCATCTGGATATCTCTACTGCTATCTGCCTTTGCTAAATCTGACTGGAGCCTGTCCTTTCTGTGATCCTGGTTGTGTCAGAACTCCTCAGAGTCAAGCTGTGTCTGTGATCCTGTGAATCTGGGATCCTGGGATCCTGGGCTTTTTAGGTCACCTGGCAGTGGAGCTTCCTCTGAGTGTTATGGGACTGGCTGCAGAGTTGTGCCCAAGGTCTGCTCTGGACAGCAGCCCAGACAGACCAGAAGGAACCCAAGTCACTGGGCTAGTGAGTTCCTGTGTGCCTGGTCCTGCTGGTCCCAGTTATTCCCAGTGTTGGGACAGATGTTGGTTCCTCCTCACCTATGATCCTGGGTATGTCAGAGTGCCTGGGAGTGGAGCTTCCTCTGGGTGTTGTGGGACTGGCTGCAGAGCTTGCACCCAAGGTCTGCTCCGGACATCAGCCCAGACAGACCAGAAGGAACCTGAGACCTGTTTCTTTTTTTATTAACCCGATCTCTTCACTTGTTAAAGAGCTGTTCTGATTTTCATTTCTTCTTGAGTCAGTTTCTGCAGTTGGTACATTTCTTTAAATCTGTCCATTTTACCTAAGTTATCTAATTTGCTGATGTACAATTATTCATAATATTCCAGTATATATTTTTTGCTGACATATAAATTATTTATAGTATTCCTGTACATATTTTTATTTCTATAAGCTCAGTAGTGATGTCGCTTAATCTTGACTTCAGAAACCAAATCTTCTCACATTTTTATTGGTACATCCTGCTAAAGATGTATCAACTTTATAGATCCTTTCAAAGAAATAACTGGAAATAACTAGTTTTCTATTCTCCATTTTGTTAGCCAACACTAGTTTTTATTTTCTCTTTCTATTGATTGGACATTCTTCAGCATTATATAGGTTTTTGTTCTAGCAGAAAAAGCCAAGCATACAACTTTGTTCTTGAGCTTTTGCTTCTGCCCTGCAGCCTTTCATGAGATCTCAGATTTTTTTTGTTGACTACTTCCCCTCAAAAGAGACAGGGTCATGGGGTTGCAGCTCTTGAAGACACTATGGATATTGTAGCAAGATGTTATTCTGCTACACGAGCTTCAGTTATCTTCACGCACGACTACAAATTTCAAAAGATCAATATAAATACCTAGCATTAAGTCCCTATAAAATCTCAAGTGTAGAATATTCTCCTTTTCTCGTTCAACTCGAAGACCTCAGAGATGGTTTCCCACATACCCTCAGTTTGAATTCCTAGGGAGGACCTCACTGTCTAAAACTCCTGTCTCTCAGATCAGAAGACACTTTTCATGGACCCTTTCTCTGAGAACTGAAATGAGGGATCCTGTATTTGAAACAACTAAGAGCTACCCAGTGATTCTTCTCTTCTGGTAGAAGGAATAGCTATGTACAAACTTGAGCAATGAAAGCAGTTTATTTCCCTTATGAGAATGGAGGAACAGGGAAGGCTGATCTGCAAGGAAAGAGAAACACATTGCCTGTCTCCTGAGAGAAACAGAAAAGAAAGAGAGTGTCTGGGTGCCTGACAACTTTTTGTTTCCTTGATCCAGTCCTGTTTTGAAACCGTGTGGTAGTCTTGACATTAAGTCCATAAGGTCACCCTGTACTTTTATAATAAGTCTCACTTTGTCCCATCAATACCATTGTCAAGGAAAAGAAAACTCCCAGAACACATATTATATGGGGGGGGGGGGTAGGGTTCTAATCATGTTATATAGATTATCTTCCCTAAACCTCCCAATAACTCCAAGCATTACCTTATTTTTACATGTGAAACTAAAGGACAAGAAAGATTCTATAATTTGCCCAATCTGGTACACCCGATAGAGGGTGAACTCACAATTCACACTAATGCTGGTTGAGGTCAGAATCTGAGCTCTAGTCACCACGTTACATGGTTCCTTTTCCAGTTGGCTTCTAGTCCCCCAAACCAAAATGACTACGTACATAGAGCTCTACTCAATCGAGCGCCACTCTGCCTGATCAAAAGTTATCTGCCATGTTCCCCAGTGTGCTCAAATGGCTAGTCCCCTAAAATATCCTATGGTCCATTTCAGCTCGATGCTTCTGCTCTCAAGCCTTCACTCCTCACTTGGGTTCCTCCAGTCATTCGGAGTCCTCCTTTGGTTCCATGTCCTCCAGAAAACCTCCCTCCACATGCCATTTCAGATGGAGCCTACAGTGCCTTGCAATGGTGTGCATGTCAGGCGTCTAAGACAGGTAATAGGTAGGTTCTCAAAAACAGGGGCTTCGCTTCCTCTTTCTTTGTATCCCCCACCCACAGTATAATTCACTGGAAATGGGAAATCCCAAATGGAACTAAAGACAGCCAACTTAAAAGCTCGGGAAAGAAGTCAGGCTTAACTTCAAAGAGCAGTTTCAGTCTCTTCATATGTTTCCAGAACGGTCTTCATTTATGGATCTTGCTTGAGAATTCCACTTCCCAGTGCTTCATTTTAACATTTTCAAATCTCCAGAAGAAATAATGATCGCACACAGAGATCTTCTGTAGCTGCTGAATCCAAACCAGCCCTGTGTGTGCTTATCCTGCATTCTGAATGTGACACACTGCTCACCCAGCCTCGTGAACACTTCTGATCTCTCCCTCGAGATGCTTCTGATCATGGGGTGACCATCACAACCCCCGCGCCCCTCCTCAAGAGACGGGCTTCTTCCACTTTGTAAAGGGTTTCGTGGTAAGGAGAAACCCAGTCCTTGCCTGTGAGGTCACCTCTGAGTTGCAGCATTGCCCTTTTATGAGACATAGCAGCTTGCCTCGTATGTCCATTTGTCGTCCTGACAACTGCCCACTCACTCCATCCAGGGCCAATTCCGCATCTTGCCCCAGCTGTTTGTCATCTCCTGTGATAATAGCCACTATGATAATTCAGCTGTCCAGTCTTGAAAACTGAGTCATCCTTGACTCAGAATGTAACAGCACTAAAAATAAAAGCCATTTCTGTCCCCACCCCACTCCTACTACCTGACCATAGTCACATAATGGCTCTTTATTTCTTCAAGTCTGGGATCTGTCCCTTCCTGTCTGGTCTCTCCGAGAGCTCTGGATTTTGGTACCCACCTCTCCACTGGTCTCTCTTCCTTCGACCCTTCTGGTCCATTCTGTTTGGCTATGCCAATAATGCTGTCTGCAGCCACTCAAAACCCATTCTCCTGCTCCACAATTTTTTGTGGCATTCTCCCAATAACTTCAGAAGAACCTGGAATTCAGTCATTATATCCTTTGTCTCGATTCTCATTTACATTTTTCCTGAAAGCCATTCCCAGTCCCTGTGGTTGAAAGGAAGAAGGAAAACTAGGTACATTTCCTGGAAAGGGCGGCCCAATCGGTGATTTCCCACTTTGCTGCGCTAGGGTCAAAGTGGCTCAGCTATAAATGCCCCCTCTCCTTTGTCATCTCTTCTTGAAAACTCCACTGGTGTTCACCTTCCATTCCCTGGTCAAGATTCAGAAGATAAACCAACCCAACTCTGAGGGCACTCCCTTTTCTCTTGTCTAGTCTTCTGAGACAGGGTCTCACATATCCCAGGTTGGCCTGGTGTTCTTGAATCTCCTGCCTCCACTTGGGCTCACTCTCTGTGACGCTCACCAGCCCTGTATCTGCTTATCCTGCAGTCTGAATGTGATATGCTGCTCAATCCAGAACCTGTGCGCTGTTGTGTTTCTTGTATGGAAAGTACTGACAACTGGTAAAAGCAGAGACAAGTGATCACAAAGCCAGGATGTTCATTCATGCATTCAGCAAGGCCTTAATGTGTCCCTACTGTGTGTTTGGATAATCCTCCTGATTAAAACTGTAATGTCTTGAGTTCAAATGCTCACTATGTGTCAGGTACAGTTCTGAATGCTATTATAGATAGGTTTATCGAATGCTCATAATTACTTAATGCAATTTTTTTTCAGTTGTGACTATCTTGTTTATTCGGCTAGTCTACATTTGAGCAAGCTGAAATGCCCTACAGTGAAATAACTAGATAATAATACGAAGCCAAGTGAGAGCCAAGTGGCTCTCTATTCTTAACTTTGTCTTCCTGATGAGAGACATCGTAACTCAATTCCCAGTCAGTTATATACTTTGCCATGGTATATATGCAGAAGTCAAAGATGATTTTATTATTGTTTTGTTTTTGCTTTTCTTTTTAAAAAATATTTATTTATTTATTTATTTTATGTGAGTACATTGTAGCTGTTTTCAGACACACCAGAAGAGGGCATCAGATCCCATTAGATGGCTGTGAGCCACCATGTGGTTGCTGGGAATTGAACCCAGGACCTTCGGAAGAGCAGTCGGTGCTCTTACCCACTGAGCCATCTCTCTAGCCCCCCAAGAGACAATTCTAAAGGCTGGGAGTTGGTTCTCTCTTTCTACCATGTCAGTTCTAGGGTTCAAACTCAGTCTCTGTCAGCCATCACAGAAGGGTAACACGGAGCCGTATTATGGGCCCCTTTTTATTTTTAACAAACTTGATTCCATAAACATTTTTTTTGCTGGCAATATCGTGTGTTTGGTTATACTCTATATGATGAGAATGTAAGTACAAACACCACTAGAAGACCACATCTTTCTGGACGCTCACACCCAGGCAGGAGAGCACCAGCCAAAGCTACTTATGCTAGTGCTGGTGGATGATGATTTACTTCCATTGCTTCTGCACAGATCATACTCCTAGGTGGTGTGCTGGCCACAACAGGGGTGCTACTATATCAGGGGCAGCCACCTGGCATTTCATCAGAAGTCTACAGTGCCAAGCCTGTGCGATGGCTCCTGTCTGTAGTCCCAGTACTCAGGAATTCCGGGGAGAGGAGGATTCCTGAAAGTTGAGTGATGCCTGGCTACAGAATGAAACTCTGTCTCAAAGGACTAAGAAGAAGAAAGAAAATGAGGAGGAAGAGGAAGAGGAGGGAAAGGAGGGGGGAAGGAGGAGGAGCAGTGGGGAGGAGGGAGACAAGGAGGAGTTGGAGGTGATGGCAGCACCTGCTCACAGTCTCAAGGAGCCACTTTTGCCAGTTCAGTCATTGTCCTCACCTCACATGCTCATCTCAATCCTAAGACTCCCCACATAACTTGTATAGATTACACAACCAGTGTCCTCAAGAATTCTGTCTTAACTGGTTTATTTTTTTCAGGACCTATTATCAGTATTTTTTTTTTTTTAATACAAGCATTTGTAAAAGTGTTTTTATATACTCATTAAGAACCAATCATATATACAGAGACCCACAGCCAAATATTAGGCAGATCCTGTGGATGGGGAGAAAGAATTGTAGGACACCACAATGATGATGATGATGATGATGATGATGATGATGATGATGATGATGATGATAATGGATCAACCACATACCAAATCAGAAAGGTACAAAACTCATAAGAACCAACCCCACAGAATCAACAAACCTCATCGGGGCTCCCTGAGACGGAACAGACAATCAGGAAGTTTGCATGGGTCTGACCTAGGCTTTCTGCATATATGTTATAGTTGTGTAGCTTGGTGTTTTGTGGGACTTCTAACAGCGGTCCTGGGGCTGTATCTGACCCTTTCCCCTGCTCTTGGGACCTTTTCTCTCCTATTGAGTTGCCTTGACCAGTTTTAATAGGAGGGGAGGTGCCTAGTCTTATTGCAGCTTGATATGCCACCTTTGGTTGATGTCCCTAGGAGGCCTGCCCTTTTCTAAAGGACACGGAGGAGGAGTGGATGGGGATGAGGGAGAGGGGGAAAGACTAGGAGGAGAGGAGGGAGGGGATGTAATATATGAGAGAAAATTAACAACAACAACAACAATAACAATAACAATAACGGCGGATCAACCATACACCAAATCAGAAAGGTACAAAACTTGTAAACCATGAGACCACCTTAGCAATAATCACTGTGTTCTTGTTTTGTTCTCAGTTTACTTAATATACAGTCAGAGAGGAGACCATGGATCTAAAGGGTTCCTGCAAAGGTAGAAGTACCGTTGGATATAAAGGAAATAGGAAGGGTGGGCAATGATCTCTGACCATGGAGGCTTCCTGGATCCTGAAGCCTCCTAGCCCAAGAGCATCTCTGATCTCTGAACCCCAGTAGAGTCCCATGCCAGAGCTGGCTTTATGCATCCACACGCTCGGATAACAAAGACCTTATCAAATCTGTATGCTAAGGTACACTAAAGTTGTGCTTGCTAGGTGAGATAAAACGATGCCCTGTAAACATGGCCGTTTTTAAGTACGTTTTTGTGTCGGAGACAGATGTTTAATATAATTTAGGAACTTTGTTGAGGGAATAGGAAAAATATAAGTGGTTAAGTGAAGAGAAATTACATTACAAGAAGAGAGATTCAAGGAAAGGGGAAGAACCTGAAAAGGATGAAGGTCAAGAGTAACTAATATTCTCCGCTTGGGCACTTGAAGGAAGATGCATAAAGACAAGGCTTTCCTGGGCAGGAGGTGGGGAAATCACGCCAGGATGATTCATTGTGGTCTCAAGGAACCACAGAGAAAAATCCTTCTTCCTCATTGGTCTTAAAGAGCCAGAGAAAAGACCTGGCTTAGATAGAAGAGAGAGGCAGGGGAAACTGGAAAAAGGGAATGAGAGGTCCTGAAATCCCAAAAGAGATGCACAAGTCACTCTGATAACAGTAAATGAGTCGAACAGACACCTAACAACGGCCAACTGCAGGCCAAGCCTGAGAGCCTGCGATGCGCCCCAGCCACAGCAATGGATGAGAAAGCTCCTAGCTCTCAAGTGCCAGAGAGGGAACCTAGAAAGAAGTAAGGTGACAGAGATGGTCCCAGGGTCCTCCAGAGAATGGTGACAGGGTAGGTGGGTGGCAGAGCTAAGGTGGGAATGGAGGGATACTGAGTAGTGAATAGGATTCAGGTCAGGAGAGTGCTGCTTCAGGCTTCTGAGCAAAAAATTCAGCTTCTAGGCTGTAGAAATCAGATTTGTGGAGGGGGTAAGTCCAGGGCTTCCCCGTCTGAAGTGATCATGTGACAACTGCTACTGTGCACTGTGTAGAAGAGGCACCTTGGGAAAGGATCATGTTAGAGTATACTAAAGGTAAAGTAAAGGTCCCTAGGTAAATTTCTTAAAGAGAAGATAGCTTTGTGTACAGATGCAGTGACACCCGCAAGTGAAGCTGCCAGCACTCTCACTGACCCTTCCAGACCTGGGCTTTGTGCAGGCACTTTGCATATATGTTATGGATGTGTAGCTTGGTGTTCTTGTAGGAACCCTAACAGTGGGAGCAGGGATGATCGATCCCTGACTATTTTGCCTACTTTCTTTCTACTGGGTTGCTTTATCCTTCCTTGATGTGATAATGTGTGCCTGGTCTGATTGTAGTTTATTATATGCTGTGTTTGGTTGATGTCCTGGACATCTTGCTCTTTTCTGAGGGGAGGCAGATCTAGGGGCGTGGATCTGGGGGGGGCGGGAGGTGATGGGGAGAGACTGGTGGGAGGAAGGGGAGGGGAAACTACAGTCAGGATGTAGTAAATGAGAGAAGTTTTTTTAAAAAGGAACACAGAGAAGGCCATCAAGAGTTGATAAGAGTCTCTTAAGATTAACCGAGGCCTTTTTATCACTAAATGTACATGAAAAAGACACAATACATATACAATTTTATTTAAAAAAAAAAAAAAAAAAAAACAGAGACAATCCCAGAGCTACATGAGACACCTGAGTTCTGTCAAGTAGAAGATCAAAACCTTCAAAAGGAAGGGGAAAGAAAACAGGGCTCCTGACATCTACGTGGGGCAAGAGGACACAGGCTGGGGTTGAGGTGAGACAGGCCTCTTGCTGGGCTGGTGGCCGGCATCTTCTGTGAGGCTCAGATGAGAAGACACTAGCTAAGAAGGTTTAACTGCCAACCAAGGCACTACCCACAGCTGAGTGTGGCTAGATCACCATGAGCACGTATTGGAGTGTGGATTGGGGGACAGTTAGGGAAGACTAATGAGCAGAAACTACCTGGTGATCCACTTGCCTTTCCATAATCTCTGCCTGCCTCTGTGATCAGCAGAGCCAAAGCTGATTGTTAACTGGGTCAGTGTGATACGGTCTAATCAAGGAACAGCGGCAAGTGCTTCCAGTTCAAAGCAAAGAACACAGGACCAAGTCTTTTCTTCCTGCAGATGACCGTACCTGTTGATCCAAAATCAACAGAATCACTGGACTCTAGAAAGACAGACAGACACCCCTGTGAGTCACAGGGTCTCTCAGTGAATAAATCTTATGCCAGGAAAGTAAGCCAGGCGACCAATGTCATACCAGGAGGGAGCTTAGATCTTATTCAAGTGGGATAGAAAATCATTTGAGCCAGGCAGTGTGGCGCACGCCTTTAATCCCAGCACTTGGGAGGCAGAGGCAGGTGGATTTCTGAGTTTGAGGCCAGCCTGGTCTACAGAGTGAGTTCCAGGAGAGCCAGGGCTACACAGAGAAACCCTGCCTCGAAAAGCAAACAAACAAACAAACAAACAAACAAATCATTTGAAATTTTGAGTTGGAGAATAATGAGTCCTTACATATGTTCATTTATTTTCCTTATGGTTTTTAGCCCTCAAAATGGCAGTACTGGTGACACTGTCCTAATCAGAAGGACCTTGGCTGGGTAAATAGAAAGATTGTTGTTGGGGGGAGGGGGAGTAAGCAGAAGCCTGAAGTCTGGTTTCTGGTTTCTGTTTGCTTCAATGTCCCTTAATTCCTTAGCTCACCCCCAAAGGCCAGCTACCATGGGCAAGAGCATCTAGTTCCTGTCCAGTTGAAACAGTGTTAGCTCAAAGACTCCCACCCTGCTGACTGTCAGATAAAATTCACTTTCTTTTCCACCATCTTGCCTCCCTGCCCCACCAGATAAGCCTTGATAGTTCCATCCACAATAAACCATTCTTTCTACCCTTGGAGTGTGGTCTAGTGCAGTGGTTTCCCTGCACCCTTGCACACAATGGTGGAAATATTTGCGCTCCTACACATTCAGACGAGCATTTTGCTCTGTGTGGGGTAGATTGTGGGGAGGAGGGACAGAGGGGCAGTTACACTGCAGGAAATCAAATTCTGAAGGAATGGTGGGTGGATTGACCTTAGTGCTTACCAGGGAGGAGGGTGGGGTTTAGTCTGAAGACTGAGAGAACAGTATGGCAAGCAAAAAAAGCCTCCAAGGCTCGGGGCATGAACAAATGAGCCAAGAGGAAGGCAGGTTGGGGTGGGGGGAGGGTGGGGTGGTGGTGTGAGCACAGGGTGAGGCAGGCAGGTGGGGTTGCTGCAAAGGGTTAAAACATCATGCTTTCATTTAAATAGACCTTCCAGAGAATGGGATGGAGGGAGAAAGGTGAGGAGGGAAGGAGAAGGAGAGAGAGCTCAACTTGAGTTATACAGTGAATGCAGTTTTGATACTCATCCTGACTGCATTATAAAATACAGAGACACAAAATGTTCTCAAACCAAGCCCAGAAATACATAAAAACCTCAGGATAAAGTCAGGTTTGTTCCAGGAATAAGAGAGATTCGTTCCAGGAGGGCAAGGATTTTTGTTTTTGTTGTCTTTGCCTTAAAACAATGTATCTCTATTTGTAGAACTTACAGTGCTATCAGAATAAAGGAGAACGGGTAATCGCAGTGTAGAGGCCCAGTGTGGTGACACGAGCCTGTGAGCTCACCATCTGTGTAAGTGGAGGCAGGAGGATCAGGAGTTTAAGGCCATCCTTGGATATATAGCAAGTTCCAATTCAGCCTGGGTTCCATGAAACCCTCCAAAATAAAAGAATAACAATAAAAAAAAATGAAGAAAACCGTTTGATAAGATCAACATTCATTCACATTTCAAAGGAGTAGGAATATAGAAGAATTGCGTCTGAAAAAGAAAAAGAAAAAGTTTCTTAACCTACTAAAGCCAGATATATCAGTACATGCCAAGGACAGGAACGCTCAGGAGGCAGATAAGGGGTTACACAGTTGGAAACACTGTAAGCCTGTTTTTGTTGTTGTTGTTGTAGTTTGTTTGTTTGCTTTTCTTAATTAAAAAGAAACTCTTCAGACTTAAGCACTCCTCAGGCTAATGACAAAATATCAAAAATATTTTCCTCTAGGTAACTATAAAAGGAGGTGCCTTCTGCCGTTTACACTGTCCCTGTACTAAAAGATCCTACATAACATGACAGGTGCCAGAAAGGAAAGGTGGGGAATGAAGAAATAGAAACTGTCACTACTCGTGGAAACGTAATTTTGTCCGTGGATAGTTCTGCAGAACGTATAGACTGTGAAGAGAATTGATACATGTATTTGTCATAATTACAGGGTGGAAGTTGAAGTTACAAAAAACTTTTTTATATTATGCATGCAGCAATGGACAATCAGAAAGTAAGAAATATTTAATGATAGTATTTATAACCACATGGAAATTCATCAAATAGCTACAAACATATGCAAGGGCATCTACTTTGAAAAAAAAATGCGATTGTGAGGAAATAAAGGAGACAACACGAATGAAATGCTAAACTATGTTCAGAAATTGAAAAAAAATCAATGCTGTAAAGATAACACTTTTCCACACTTGATCTGCATATGCTTCAAAATGGACATGCCGGCTGTACAGCGTATGTGGATGTGTAAAAGGAAATACCCTTTGTAACCCAAGGAACAGTTAGATTGCCAGATATCAAAGCTTACTATAGTGCTACAGCAGCTACTGTAAGGTGACATTACTAATGGATAGAAACACAGAACAGAGGGCACCGGGATGTAGCACAGGGCTGCTACAAGAAACAGAGCAGTAGCCCAGCTCCAGAAAGAGCTACGGGTACAGGGGTGTTTGACTTAGGACAGAGGTGGTGACGAATGCTAGTGTAACGGTTCAAATAACCGTTTCAGTAACGAATGCCCCGACTGGGCACCCAAGTGCGCTCTGGCTTCATGCCATACTCCAAAACCAAATACAGGCTGCCACTGCTTTCATCACAAACTGTAAGACAATAAAACATCCAGAGGGGTGAGATGAGGGCCATCCCCAGGGGAACAGAAGATCCTCAAACAGAACACAGAGAGCACTAACCTAGGAAAAGTGGGGAGACAATCCTGCAGTGAAGTCAAACGACTGTTCACCAAAAGATACCATTTATAGGGAAAATAATGTATTTAGGGGAAATGTGTAAAAGCTAACGGAAGATTTTTAACCTGATGATTTAAAGCATCTCTACAAATCAGTAAGAAAAAAGAAATATGCAAATAGAGAAATAACTTATGAAACCAGACCAGCCTCTACATAATAAAAACCACCCAGACAGGAGTGGAGGGCAGAGGCTGGAGAGATGGCGCAATGGTTAACAGCAGCTGTTAGGCAACCACGAAGTGTGGAGTTTGGGTTTAAGCAGCAGTGGAACAAACCAGGTGCACTTAACCCCAGCTGTGAGGAGGGGCAGCATTAGGAGGGTTGCAATAGAAAAAGAAAAAAAGCAGAAAAGAAAAAGTGTTCAACCGTAGTATATTCATCAGGAAAATGAAAAGTGTAACCACAATGAAAAGCTGCTATGCATACCCAAAAGGCACAGGTTAGAAAAACCAATCATGTGTAGCTGGTCGAACTCTTTTTTTTTTTTTTTTCTGAGACAGGGTTTCTCTGTGTAGCCCTGGCTGTCCTGGAACTCACTCTGTAGACCAGGCTGGCCTCGAACTGGCCTCGAACTCGTGATCCTTCTGCCTCTGCCTCCTTCAGCAAATCCTACCAGTGCCACCACAACCAAAAGAAATGTAGACAATTAAACTGGGAGGGGGCTTGTAAGAGAACAACAAAGAGTAGGACTGAATGCTTTGCTTGATGTTTGTAGCTCTTGTATCAAGTTTGAAGAAGAGGACTTTATAAGTTACTCTTTCTCTGAGATGAATGCTTTTCCAAATTATCACAGCTAATGAACCAAATTCTTACCCTCATCTAATGTCTGTGCCACCCTCCAAGCAGAACCATTGTTCATTGAAACAGTTGGTGAATGGCTTTATGGATAGACCATCTTAATACACACACCATTTCTTTTCTTTTCTTTTTTTTTTTTTCTTTTTTCTTTTTTTGGTTTTTCGAGACAGAGTTTCTCTGTATAGCCCTGGCTGTCCTGGAACTCACTCTGTAGACCAGGCTGGCCTCGAACTCAGAAATCCGCCTGCCTCTGCCTCCCAAGTGCTGGGATTAAAGGCGTGCGCCACCACGCCCAGCCCACACACCATTTCTTAAATGAATGTAACATGTTCTCTGTGGGCTGAAAATAAAGTCACTCATTCAAGTCAAATAGCTTTGACCATAGCAGGAAGTCTGTATCCAAAAATCATGCCTACAATTCATTCCTTGGTGCAGCAGAACTGTCAACTCTCAGCTTAGCTATGATGGAGATGAAATCCTTTGGTGATGTGAGGATCATTGAAGTACAGCCTTATTACAATGAAATCCAATGTCTAAAAATTGTTCCTATTTTGGGCTTGTACCACAGTAAGATCCAAGATTTTAAGCTCTACTAAATACAAAACAAACAAACAAACAAACAAAAAGACTGTATATATTTATGTTCATTTAAGAAAATACTAGTAGTGATGTATTATTTTGAAATATACAGCTAATATGTTTGGAGTTATTTAAAATTTATATTGAGAAAAACATGTATTTTCAGTATTGCTGTAGACAAGCATCTACATAAGATTGTTAAATTGATTGTTGTTTTATATCAAACAACTTTTATAATACTCATTTTTATTGTTATAATATTTTATAAATTTTAAAGAATATGACAAAAAAGATATTGAAGGTACTGAAGGTTCTCTGGGAGGAGTTGGGGTACAAAAGGGAATCAAGAATGTGATTTAATCTATTTACTAAAAATGTTTTTAAATGTTAACAAATTCAGATAATTGAAATCATGTAACTTTTCTCATCATAATACAATAAAACTTAAAAAAAAAGAAAAAACAATCATGACTACTCAAAAGGAATGCAAGTTAGTACAACCACTTAAGAGGACTGTTTGGCAGAATCCAATGTAGTTGAACATATCTGCACTCAGTGCCCAATGGCTTGATGATACCACTCCTAGGTATATGCTCAAGAAATGCACATACGTATGTCTACCAAAGTGTGTGTCCAAGGATGTCCACAGGAGCCCTGAAAACAACCCGATGGTTATCCATGTTAGAATGCATGGGGATGTCATGGAGTACTCAGGCACTAGAGAGCCACACAGCAGCGGGAGAAAGAGCATGAACCTGTATGAGCACCATCTAGCTGCCCCAGCCAGTCCCCATCTCATGAGCAAAGCCAGTAATTACAACTATTTAAGCCACTATATTAGTGGTAGGATTACACAGCATCAGGTAATCAGAACATACATTGAAGGTTTTGAGGAAAACAAAGTAGAATATATTCAGCAAGGTATGATGCTAGACACCTGCATTCAGGAAGGGGAGATGGGAAAATTGCAAGTTCGAGGCCAGTCTCAGGTATAGTAGGGACATATTGACTCAATCAAAAATAAAAGGCCAGATAAAAAGAGAGAGAGAAGAATATATTTAACTTGTAAGCCATTTTTAAATATTTGAGGAAGGAAAACTCATTGACAAAATTTGTAAAATGCTTTTAAGAACTAAAATGTAATGTTAGATTTATCATCAGGACACAAGTATTTAATAATAGTATTTATAATCACAAGTTACTTGTGTTATAAAATTAAAAGCTGAAGGGAATGGTTGAGATTTAAATTTTTCTATTTCAATTGAAACTTAAGTTTGGGAATAAAATAACCACGGGTAAAAGTCACTGGATCCTTTTAGACAATTTAAAGCAACAACACAGGGAGAGGCGTGAAGTTTTTTATTGAGCGCTTGCTGGATGCCATGTCCTGTCATAGGTGCTTTAACTCAATCGGCTCACTGGATCCTCACAACCCTGTGATTTGAGTTCATAGCTCACAGGCCAGGCTCAGGGGCTATAAACCTGGCAATGTCCTGCAACCCATAAAAGATGGAGTCGGGCCTGGCGCCTCTGGACCCTCCTCCTGTGAAGAAGGCTCCTGAAAGTGAGTTTCTCCTTGTCATGTCCATCCCCCACCTTGCCCTACATCTTTCTGGAGGGCTAAGAGGAGGAGTGAGAGTACAAGTGGCCATCCAGGGAACATGGAGGAGCGCCATCTGGCCACAGAGACCACAACTCTGTGATCCTTAGAGCTTAGGAGTGTGAGTAGGAGCCAAAGGGGCCTGTGCTCCGGACATAACTTGAGAAGAGTTCTGGAGAGGCCTTCTAGAAGCTGTGGAGAGAAACAGAAGGATGTCAGCGTGTGGCTCCAGAGGGCTTTCCAGGTATCACAGGATCCTTGTGGGGTTTCTATTTTCTCTGCGGACCCCAGTTTTGACTGCACTCAATGCCTAGCCATGAGCAGTTGTGCCTTTCAATTTTTTCATTCTGGAGGGGCCATGGAGGGGGTCACTTCTGAAGTTATCTAGGCCCATTCTCTTGGTCAGTAGGTGAGAGATGGCTCTTCTTCCTGAGTGCTCAAAAGAAAGCGCTGTACTTCCTGCTTACTGCTCATGGACTATGCTGCCTAGTTTATGTCAAGTTGACACAGGCTGAAGTCATCGGAGAGGAGGGAACCTCAATAAAGAAAATGCCTCCAGAAGATCCCGCTGTGGATAAGCCTACAGGGCACTTTCTTAATTGTGATCAATGTGGGAAGGACCCAGCCCATAGTAGCTGATGCTGTCCCTGGACTGGTAGTCCTGGGTTCTATAAGAAAGTAGACTAAGCAAACCACGAGGAGCAAGTCAGTAAGCAGCACCCCTCCATGGCCTCTGCGTCAGTTCCTGCCTCCAGGTTCCTGCCCTGCTTGAGTTCCTGTCTTGACTTCCTTGATGACGAAAAGCAACGAGGAAGCCTAAGTTGAATCACCCTTTTCCTTTCCAGGCTCCTTTGGCCGTAGTGTTACATCACAGCTGTAGAAAACCCTAAGACACGGGTGATGAAGAAAAACAACCTAAGCCCTGCTCTGAAATTCGGTAGGCGTTGTAAAAGATGCTGACCTTCATTTCTACAGAGAGACTGGTAGGAAGATGAGGCCGACAGAGCAGAGCTGGAAGAAAGACCTAGGCAGAGACCCTGGACCTTATCCACGCAAGGGGCCTCCACCAGAAGAGCAGACCCGGGAGACCCTGGAGCCTGCGCGCCTGCGCCTAAGAGACTGCCTGCACTGGCAGCTGGCAGCTTTCATTCTGAGGGAAGAGTCTGGCAGAACGCATAGACAGGGGTAGGAGTGGGAGTGGGGGTGGGGGTGTGGGAAAACATGAGGTACAGCCACCACGCGGTTCTTCTGAAGCTCGGGGCTAGATGTGGTTTCTCTCAGCCTCCTCCCAGGCTGCCCCTCGGTTGGGAGAGGATTCTAACAGCTGCTAAGCTGGAAACCACGTCCATCAGGTCCTACGTGTTATTGAGTTGTTGGAAGTACTGCCCCTAACCCCCCCCCCACACACACACCCACAGTCCCCGCTAGCCTTTTCCACAGGGTGGGAAGGCAGCCGGTAGTTTCCAGGGAGGGAAGGAGAAGAGCTGGCAGCCACACAGAAGCTGTCTAATATATGACCACTTACGACTATGTGGTCACCTCATTCTGAACACTCTGTGGTTTGAAAGAAAAACCCGCCTGTTCTTTCCTTCCTCTCTGCTATTTATAGGGACACAGGGACACACACAAGAAGATCTGGAGGCAAACAGTGGTTCTGGGAAAGAGCCCATGATAATTTGGAATCATCCTTATAGGGGAAAATGACGTCGACGCTAGAAGTTAGAAGGATTTCAGCTTGTGAGGAAGCATGGGTTGGTTGTTCCTGGGGTGTGAAGAGCTTGAACGGGGACCCCAAGACATCCTGCGGTTTTGCACAGTGAGTTAGGCTCCCAGAGAAGGATGCCTCAGAAACGTTAAAACCTTAGCACTGATTTCTAATGCTGACATGGCGGAGTATGTTCTGACCAGATTTGCTTTTCTGTAGAGTCAGCCACAGAAGTTCCAGTGTCCTTCAATGGTGCCTGTCCCCTGATGTTTGGAAAGCATCCGTAAAGCTGGGGCTTCTCAGGCCTTTATCTGAATGGTGTTCTTTCTCCTCAGATAGCTCCTTGGAGGAGTTAGGATTTAGCATTAGTAAAATGGAGACACAGGTTGCTTAGGGAAGAGAAGAGAGACCCAAGCCAGAAACTGGGCAAAGGGGGAAAGAAAGCAACCATACTGCCAAACATCCAAGCGACAAAACAGGAGAAGTCAGGGGGCAGGTGGTGATGGAGAGGGTGAAGTGTGAGCAAGAGGGATGCTCAGAGCCACAGACTGAGACAACAGGGACAAGTAGGAGTCAGGAATGGAAAAGAACCAGAAAGAAGAGCAGAAGTCAGTGCACTGTGAACTGAAGAAGTGGGGAAGCAGGCAGGCTGGACAGCATGAAGCACCCACTGTTCACACTGGCCAGCAAGGAAGGGGGGTATGGAGAGACGGAAAGAGAACAAGTGAACAGGAAGGTACACTCAGTTATCCTGGGCCTCAGAGCATTGGATGATTACGCCACAGGAAATAGCATCCACATCTCTAAAGCCAACGTCGGTCTTCATGGCCTTCCTCTCTTGCTTCTCTCATCTGCAATGTGGCTTGTTTGAAAATGTGCATGCACTCATTCACACCGTGCACCTCAGAGGTCTCCTGCACCAGATTAGTTCTTCACATCTGGGGGGGGGGGGTGCTTCTCTAAGAGCACCAGCTTAGCGTGTGCACCCTGTCACTTAAAACGCCTTCCAGGTTGTGGATGGTGGGGCTTTCCTCAGAAAAAGCCAAGCCTCCACCATGGCTGGGTAGAGTCCAGAGGAAAATGTCCAAGAACTGAAAGATCAATCAGGAGACCATGAAAGCAACTTCTCAGAACTACTGAAACACAGCCTTCCCGGTACACACTCCTATGAGGGGAATCCTGTTCCCAACGGGAGGCCACCTGGGTCTAAGACCAGGCCACTTGCCCACCACACATGTGGGCTACTGGGAAAATCCAGGCTGTCCTACATCTGTCTTAGGAATGTTTTAATCAAAGTGCTGTCGGCCTCACCTGAGCCACCAGCTCCGTCTGCCACTGGGCAGGAGCAAAGCAAGATAGGATCATTTGCTTCTCAGACTATCTGCCTGCTGTCACCGGTCACTTTGATTTTAACCGTCCTTCCTAGCGAAGACTCAGTAACAGCTGCTTCCCAGAACTCTGTGTGAGCCAAGGAGACAATCAGTAGAACCATGCCGGCATTCGCTTCCCTTGAATTACATGCCACATGCAAAAATCTCCTTGGCTCCAGCAGCCAGCAGTCTTAGGTGTTAAAGTCTAGTCACACCCACCCTCAAAAGATGAGAGCCCATTGGCCTGTTCTAAGTGTCAATCATCCCATTCTCTCCAATGCAACCACAACTAAGCATGAGTAGGTTTAGAAAAATCCTTCATACCACACGTGCATTTGCTGTGAGCGCAGGCGGGTTGGGTTGGGTTATAGCAGTGAGTCCTCTGAGGGCTTCAAAAGTAGTGTCAGGAACAAGGCATATTCGCCTCGGCGTACTTACATAGGATCCTGAGCCGAAGACTGTGCCCATGTTAGTTCCGCCCTCACCTCATGTACTCCCCATCGCTCCTATAATCCATCAATGACTCTGATCCTGAAACCTCCTCAAAATCCTCCAGCACCAGACTGGTGGAGTCCTCACCCAGGGTGCCGCTGTCCGGCCTGGGCATCCTGGCGCGGGACAGAGGCGCAGGGAAGTTGGTGGTAGTTGGAGGCGCGGAACAAGGGGGTGTCGGCACGATGCAGATGGGCCTGGCCTGAGCGGGGGACACAGCTGCCTCAAGGACTTCTTCATCATCTTTCTCAGACTCTGGTACCCCGTCTGAGGCTGAGGGACTCAGAACATGGTAGAGGCTGGGGAGGCGGATGTCGAAGCGTAACCCAAACTTGGCAAACAGCTTGTCATTGAGCGTATAGAGCTTCTCGGAGATGTCGTAGCCCAGCAGGGCTGAGAAGAGGCGCGAGATGTACCGCTCTCTGTTCAGAAGAAGATGAAGATTTTTCCGGGGCCAGGAAATGTAGCTACATTCGGTCTCGGCGGTCAGCGTCACCTGAAGGGTTAGGAGAAGAGAGGGAAGGGTTTAAAGTGTAGAGAAGCGGGCTGCTATTTTGACCTGGCAGCTCTCTATGGCTTAGCTGGGATCAAGTCCAGGGTCAGGCTTCTTGTGTGCACTGTGATGTGCATGCCCCGTGGCAGGACTGAGGTCAGTCCCTTGCTCAGCTGCCCCTCACCTCCTGGAACCTTAATTTGCACGTCCCATTTCCTCGGTTCTGATGTTCCCCTATTGATAACAGCAACCGGTGAGAAAGATCCGAGTAGACCGGTGAGAAAGGGGGGGGGGGTCCTAGTGTACTGAGGGGAGCTCAAGCTGAAGACTGTTCATTTTAAGGACAAAGAACTAAGAACCAGGCTTGGTGACCTACACCTGTGATCGCAGTTACTAGAGGCTGAGGTGGGAGGATGCCGAGTTCAAAGCCAGCTTCACCACTCTCCGGTGCATTAGGAAGCTTCTCCCTTCCCCTTGACCCCCTGGAACTGCAGAACCGAGGAGGCAGGATATGTAAATTGAGGTTCCAGGAGGTGATGGACAGCTGAGCAAGGGACTGACCCGCAGCTCCTGACATGAGGCATGCGCACCTTAGAGGAGGAAATCAAGGTCTGGGAAGGAGATAACTGGTAGAGTGGTCGAGCATGCGTGTAAGGCTCGGGGTTGAGTTCCCAGTGTGTGTGTGTGTGTAGAACCATGCACCAGGGCAGAGTCACTAAAAGGGCTGGGGAGAAAAGTTTATTGAGAGAAACGGCTACAGAGTAAGCTTGTTAAACTGGACAGATCACTGGGGTTCAGGTCCCAGAATCTGCTCTTGGTTACAAACCAAAGGATCTCATGGCCCAAGGAGGAATAATATAAATTCCTCCTTGATAGCCAGGCAGTGGTGGCGCACGCCTTTAATCCCAGCACTTGGGAGATGGAGGCAGGCAGATTTCTGAGTTCGAGGCCAATCTGGTCTACAGAGTGCATTCCAGGACAGTCAGGGCTATACAGAGAAATCCTGTCTCGAAAAACAAAAACAAAAACAAACAAACAAACAAAAGGCACACACACACACACACACACACACACACACACACACAAAACAACTCAGGAGCAATGGGACAGGTCCTCTTCCTTAGTTATTTAAGGACAGAGGAATGTCTGTGTATTCACTGTGCCCAGGATGCAAACTAGATTACGCCAGCAGGACAAAAGGGCAACAGCATGTACCTAGCACACAGTAGGGCTCCAAAATCCATGGTCAAATGATGAGCTGGGCATGGTAGCTCATGTCTTCATTATGAGCACTCAGAAGTAGACCAGAACTGGACACTAGCTTGGGCTGCATAGTGATTCTAGGATAACCTGAGCTACAAAATAAGAGCCTGCCTCAAAACCAAAGATGAGTAGCAAAGCTAAGATTAAAATGAAATCGTTCCAAGGTTAGTATGGAAAGGAGCATACATTTAGACAGCTTTGAATGGTCTGCCTGATACAACAAGCCTTTGGCTGACAGGGCTACAGTATGTTTTGTGAGTGGCGAGGGCAGCTGTCGAGGCTAACCTTTACTGAGCTCTGAGTATGTGTCAAGCACTGTACCGAGCGCTTTTTTTTTTTTTTTTAACTGACTATGAAATATGAGCTGGGCGGTGGCGGCGCACGCCTTTCATCCCAGCACTTGGGAGGCAGAGGGAGGTGAATCTCTAGAGTTCGAGGCCAGCCTGGTCTACAGAGTGAGTTCCAGGACAGCCAGGGCTACACAGAGAAACCCTGTCTCAAAGAACCAAAAAGAAATATGGTTCAAAGCGTTCTCTGTCAGAGACTATACAAAACCCCTTCAACTCTGGCTGAGGGATTGAGAGCACTTGCTGTTCTCGCCGCCGAGGACCTAACTTTGATTCTCACATCCACACCAGACAGCTCACAAGTGCCTATAAGTTCAGCTCTAAGGTATCTTACACCTCTGACTTCGGCAGGATTCTGCACTCTTATATGCATACTCCCCATACACACAATTAAAAATAAACCTGACATACACACATGCACACGCACGCACATACACTTAAAAATAAATCTTTTTGCTTTTTTTCCGGGGGGCAGGGTTTCTCTGGGTGTCCTGGACCTCACTCTGTAAGCCAGGCTGGCCTCAAACTCATAGAAATCCATCTGCCTCTGCCTCCCGAGTACTGGGATTAAAGGTGTGTGCCACCACCACCTGGTTTAAAAATAAATTTTGTAAAAAAGACACATCTTAAAAAACCTTTCACTTTGCCTACTTTACTTCTCATTACACTCTCTCCTCATCCTCCAATCCGTTGTGCCCCTCCTCCACTCCTACTGTCCACAGCTTTGTACCTCACCTAATCGTTAACAGGGCCCTAACTTAGTCATGGGGAGGGAGGGGGCAGAAGCCGGGTGCTGGTTTCAGATCTGCCCCTGTACCAGCTGTGGAACACCCGTTACTGTCATGTCTGGGCATGTCGCCTCTTGAGAGAATTCTGAAAGAACACTCACAGTCTGTCCATAACCAAGGGCTGAGCTAGTGGCTTAGTGGCTTTCACAATCTGTCATAGCCTGTGCCCTAAATGTCCTTATCAGCAAGTCCCTGAAAAGAAACCAGTGTCAGGCAGAGAGTAGATGAGCCCGAGGAAGACCTAACCTAGAAGCAATCCATGTCCGGAAGGCCCGGCACAGGGAGCGCGGGCGTTCCCCTGTGTAGGCTGTTACCGCTTCTTCCGTTGTTTTTAAAGAATAAAATATGGGTTTTTTTTCCCTTTTATGGTTAGCTAGCTACCTTTATATGTGTTTCCCCCTTTTTAGTGCTGGGGTTATAAGAATACATCACCATGCCCTGCTTTTTTGTGGGTGCCAGGGAATCTTAACTCAGTTTTGCATGCTTGTGCAGCAAACATTTACCTACTGTACCATCCCCCTAACCCCCAGAAATCTACTTTTTGATTGTTTCCCACATGCCTACAGGACTGTCTCTAATAAAGTCTTGATAAAGTGCCAAGCTTTTTCTTTGTGAGAGCATACCTAAGTAGGACATGAGTCACATAAAACAGATTGCAGATTGGAGGCTAAAAAAAAAAAAAAAACACCGTTGAACTCTGTGGGATGCGCCTGTGTAATGAATAAGAGAGCGTCACAGGGCCAGCGGCCAGCAGGTCTGGTGGACTGGGTGCTTGAAGGGTATGATGGGCTGCTGAGATCTGCGTGAAATGTGCTGTGAGTTCCGATTTAGGCAGAAACCAGGACTGTTCTTCCAGTCAATAAAGCTACATCAGAGGCAAGGTCAAGAAGAACTATAACGCAATAGCATTTGATATCTGCAAAGAGGAAATGGGACTTTACACAGCCAACAGTAAGGGTGTGGATCTCCCTGCTTCTAAATGAGGCAGACACTCAAGATATAAATGGTGGAATCAGCGCATGCTTACATTCCAGGCAGAGAGGCCATCTGGGGTTACAGCCCTTCCTTTGGAGCATAACCCACCTGCTCCTCCCTATCAATGCCATAGCCTGCTCTGGCCGGTTCCAGCCACTCAGGGCTTTTCTGTCTTTCTCTTGGCCTGAGGGAGTTCCTGGGGAATGCCTCTCTGGGCAAAGCAGAGAGGGTGGAGATGGGACAAAGGTTCTGTGATTGGAGCAGGTCAGTGGCAGCAAGACTGCTTCTCTGACAATCACCACAGAGCTAGGATTAGGACGGAAGCAGGTCCAGCCAGTGGCGTTGCCTGGCATGTGTGTGTTCCGGGGTTAGCTCATATGCTGGCTAAAGGACTCTCTGGTAGACATCACAGAGGATACACAGACCCCAGGACAGCAAACTGTCTGGCAAAGTCCCTGATGAGGGTTGAGCAGACCACTCTTCGGATGGTCCAGGCTCCTGCTTGGCTCTTCTATTCTCTAGCTAAGTATGATGCTCTGGGTACCTTAGCTGCCTGATCTGTCAAACAGAGGAACAGTAATATCCAACCTAGTACACTGTATGATTCAGCGAGGCAATGAAAATGCACACAGCTACATGTGTGTGCCACATGCTAGCTATCAGCAACCCAGACCCACAAGTATGAAGGACTGCAGAGGGGACAGACTCCCCCACGGCCCATGGCTGTGAGTGACCCACAGAGTCTTCTGAGATGCCGACTGCTCGCGGGCCACCAGTTCAGCAAAAACTATTCTTGAGACTGTCTCTTGAAGTGCCAAGACAGAGGCAGACAGAGAGACGGCGATGCCCCCTCACAGTTACAATAGCGGGCAGTGTGCACTCAGCCAGTGTAAGCTAGAGGAAGCACTCAGACAGGCTGCAGAAAGCTGTGGGGCATAGAGGCCAGAAGGTGAACCTGGGTAGGCCTCATAGAAGAATTCTAGGGAGCAGGGTGGTTTGTTTAGAACGCATTTCAGGTACAGGGCAATAGAAGGGTCAAGTTGTGAGTAGCATGTACCAGGAGGGCTGGAGCTGCTAAGAGTTTCAGTCATCCTAAGCAGGATGAGCTTTTTTTTAATCCTGTGGGCATTAGTCTTTTGGAAGAGTTGTAGGCCTATGACTGCCATGACTGCCCATCAGGGACCAGAACCTCCCTTCCCTGCTCCCCAGACCCAGGAGCCCAGGCACTCTTCCCGCCCACTCTTAGCAGCATGTTTGGTGGTGGTCAAGGGGCAGATGGGAGAGAGGGAAAGAGAGAGGCAGCAGTGTTGTGGACATACATCGACAGGTGACTATGCTGCCACGGTCTTTATTACCTGGAAGGTTCCCTCTTCAGACGGATGCAGTGATTCCCATTCAGGGGAGTCCATGAACTGGTACGGAAAGATGTAGTGCAGAAATTGCCCGTCCTGGCTCACTCGAACCCTGACAAAAGGAGAGAGGAGGCTGAATGGGAAAGGGCGATGGCTGCTCCGTGCTGAGGCTGCCTGTTGCTGAGTAGCCGAAACCCTCTGGCAGAAATACTCAGCTAAAGCGCGGTACGGCCCCAATTAAAGATGGAGAGGAAGCTCGCACGATCCTCGTCCCGGACATGGTTTTCTATTCCACGGTGCAGGACGAGAGTCCCCGGGGAGGGGAGTGGGGATTAAGAACACTTGGAGGCCTAGCAGCATGGTTTATGTGTACATGAGTCTAGTGTAGCAGATCATGTGTGTATGAGCTCATAGGGTGGCCACTCAGCAGGCGGGAGGCTGCGGCAGAAGGATGGCCATGAGTGTGAAGCCAGCCTGGCCTACATAATAAGTGTCAGAGCAGAAAGGACTAGAGTGAGACCTTATATCACCCACTACCACCCCAACACCCTACACACCCCACACACCCAACACACACCCCAAAGAAGGAGGAGGAGAAAAGGAAGGGATAAAAAGAGGAAAAAGGGAAGGAAGGAAGGAAGGAAGGAAGGAA
>JADRCD010204309.1:0-10002 GCA_019843815.1 Montemys delectorum | reverse complement strand
GTGAAATTATTGTCACATGCCTTCAAAAGAGATGAGGTATGTTGGGGGCCTCTGGAGTGTCGGTCATCTGAGACACACATTCCATTTCAGCCATCTGCAAACAGCCTCACTTGCACACTCCTATTCCCTTGGCATTTAAGTAGTTCAAAGAGGTTTTGTGAGTTGTTGCATAAGAAACCAAGATGGAAAATAATCAAATATGAAAATAGTAGCATTCTTGAACGAAAGATCATTGTCTCGAAACAGGCTGTTAGTGAGAACCTGAGTGTGCAAACCTTCTTAGTGCCTGGCTTCATAGAGGACAGTGGAGTCTCCTGGTTACTTCCCCATTCAGTCTCTGGTGAGATGCTCCAATTCAAGTAAACTAGACAGGCCAGCTTTACCCAGACCACTATTAGAGAGGCAAGGGGTACTTTAAAAGCCTTTCCAGATAGCCAGGGATGCTCCATCTGATGCTGCTCAAGGAGCAAGGGCTGGATGCTGTCCTGAGGTACCGGGTGACTCTGCCAGGGACTTCTGGAAGTTGCTTTTGTCAAAGTCCTGCAGCATGTCTTGGATTTTGACACTTTATTTTCCCCATACCTGGTTTTGTGCAGCACAGGTTGTTTGGAAAACGTTAGTTCATGGGTCTGTGAGCATCACATCCAGTATTGAAACATATAGTATATGTTAATGACAGAAGGTTCCTTAGAGGAGTCTGTGTATGGATATGAGCACTCAGTATGTCAGTAAGTTTCCCAGAATGGTGTGATTTTCATTTGAAAGCTGAAAGTTCATCATGGACACCCTTCCCATTCTTTGTGTATGTGTGCATGGGTACACGTGTGCACACTCTAAATGAGATAGGGTCTAATACTCAAGCTGGCTTTAAAATCATGCAGTCTTGTCTTGGTCTCCTGAGAGGTGAGATTAAGGCAGGTGTCAGTCACCTACCTGGCTGTGGTGTGGTTGTTACCCATGTCATGGAGCCTGCTGCTGTAAGAGCTAATGACCGTTTCCTGCACCCTCACCTAATTGTGAAGAAGAGTCCGTTATCTAGACAGACTTACTAGCTTACTTTCCCCTCCAAAGTGTTCCAAGTAACAGTTTAGGAGGAGATCCAAGAAATTATCTAAGAGGAGAAGTTAAGAAAGAAAGTATGGAGGGAGATGAGAACAGAGATGGTACTTCTTAGCTGGGTATGGCACACCTTTTATACTAGTACTTAAGAGGTAGAGGTTGAGTTTGAGACTAGCCTGGTCTACAGAGTGAGTTCTGGGACAGCCAGGGCTACACAGAGAAACCTTGTCTCAAGAAAAAAGAAATAGCAGCTTTACAAAAAGTCAAGGACAAATATCTATGACATGCCAAATAAGGGACAAAACTCAGTGCTCTGAGAATCAGAGGCCATAGAAGAGCAATGGGGAAATACAGAAGCAAGTATGGACGGCCCCTTATCACATCACAAGATGTTCAATGCTGCTCTTCCTAAGCAGGAATCGGAGCTACATCCCAATGCAGCTGCTCACCTAGCAGACAGGCGAAACCCTTTGCTTTGGTTCCTCCTGGCAACATTCAGGAGGTACGGGAGTCCTGCCAACTGTTACCGCAGTGTAAGCTGGAATACCTCCTGCCCAGGGTCATTTAGAAACAGCTTTCAAATTCTTCTTCTTGAGAGTTTTCTTGCAGATGGACTCGCACGTGAATATATATGAAACTGCATGGAAACAAACCAATGATATTTTGCATTTGTTTTATCACCAAAAACTTAGAAACTATTAGCTATCCATCGCACATACTGACACGTGTGTGGTATGTATACATGGAAGGAGTAGTCTGTTATGACAGGGGTTCTCATAGGTGCCAGCAGGAGAAAGACTTTAGATACCGATCTCCACATGTTTTAATTTTCTGAACATATTATATTTCCCCCTCTTGTGCTAAAGATGGGAACTAAGGTCTTCTGAACAACAGGCAAGTACTCTTCTAGTGAGTGAGCTGCTCTTCCAGCCTGAATGATAGAACATGGATGGGAGCTCGTGTTTATGAACACAAAAGCAAGGGTGAGGGATGTAGCTCAGTGAGTGAGTCTTTTCTTGGCATACTCAAGACCCTAGCAACACTACACCATACATGTACATGTGTGCACACACACATTCACACATACATGCATGCACATGCACACACATGCACAAACACATGCACATACACAGGCACAGATGCATGCACACACATATACACATGCACATTTTTTTTTCAAGACAGGGTTTCTCTGTGTAGCCCTGGTTGTCCTGGAACTCACTCTGTAGACCAAGCTGGCCTTGAACTCAGCCAATCCGCCTGCCTCTGCCTCCCAAGTGCTGGGATTAAAGGCGTGTGATACCACTGCCCTTTTTGTATGAGATTTTTATGGTTAAGAATTAAACCCATTATCTTTGAACAACTCTAAATACACATTCTTATTGTACCAAATAAACAATATGCTGGAAATTTTAACTAAAACCTTTGTTGTTCATGAAAACAGTAGCTGAGCTGAAGAGCTTTAACTTTGAGATCTTACTGCTGATTGGCTGATGTCTGGATGCAAACATTTCCTTACACCACTGCAACGTCAGGAAATGCCCCATAAAAGCTTAGTCAAAATGTATATTTAACATGATATAATATGAAAAATACTTAATGCTGACAAGCAATAATGGAGTAAGAGGCTGTATTATTTTCTTAATTACTCTCTCATGAGTTGTCATGTTTAACACAAATTATCATACACTCCTTTTATTGTACGTTGTAATTGTCATTAATCTCCCTTTAAAAAAAAAAAACTATTGGCAACAGAGGTTCACAGCTCATCGCACAGTGTCAAATATCTGACAGACGGTGAGAAAACAGGGTGAAATGTGATTTGGTTTGCAGGATGAAACACTTCACAGCTTTGCCTACATGTTTGCAGCCATGCACATATGGTAACAAACAATTCATTACCGACTTTTAGAAAGCTTTTATTGGTTGAAAAAAAGGATGTTAGTAAACCACATATTGACAAATGAGGTAACTGTAGTCATTTATTTTTGATATGCTTTTGATCTTTTTGCATCATTAAATTATCCCTAAGTAAAAAAATTACCATCCTATGGACTCCAAATTTTAATAACTAATAAAGTCAAGGTCAAAATGCTCTTAAATTTCTCCCGTACATATAAATATTGATATTACATCTATCTATCTATCTATCTATCTATCTATCTATCTACCCCCCCCCCCCCCGTGTGTGTGTACATCAGAGTACGTGCTATGGTATGCCTGTGGCGGTCAGGGGACAACTTTTGGGAGTCAGTTCTCTCTTTCTACTTTATGGGGTTCCAGGATTGAACTCTGGTTGTCAGAGTTTAATGTCAGGTTAAACTTCGTGTCTGGGCAGTGGAGGTAAGCCTTTGTGTCTACGAGACCAAGACATCCTCTCAAAATGAAATGTGAGAGCTCAAACTCCACTTCTGCCTCTGTTAACTTTCACATACATTTCTGAGAATGGATTGGGTCAAGCCTGGAGGGCTGGAAAGTTCTGGAATATTTGTGGAATGAGAATCATATGCAGATATGATCACCCACTCAGGCCTAAGGGGGAGCAGAAATGCAGCCTGGGAAGAGCCCTTGTCAAAGGCCTTTTCATGATCAACAGTACATGCTTGCCTGCCAGAGAATGTCTCAGCGGCTTGTGAAGCCATTGCCTGAGTTCATTTGGGGAGCACAGTCAAGCCAGTGAAGTAGAGAGGTCATAGTTTGATTTCTAAAATACCGGGTTCAGCAATTAAGAATGCATGAAGCACTTTTTGCTATTACAGAGGATCCAGGTTCAGTCCCCAGCACTCACATGGTGACTCACAACCATGCTTGGGTCTACTTCCTCTTTGACTCCCACACCTGCCAGCCATGCATACAGTGCACATACATATGTGAGGCAAACCACTCATACCATACACATAACATAGGATAAACCTAAAACAATACTTTTATTAAAGTGTCTCCTGGAAGTAGTGGTAAGATTTTTTTTTTTTGTTCTTTTGAGACAGGATCTCTCTACTTAGCCCTGGCTGTTCTTGAATTCACTATGTAGACAAGGCTGGCTTTGAACTCATAAAGATCTACCTCTCTCTGCCTAGTGCTAGATTGAGGGTGTGGACTACCATGCTCTACCCAGCAAGGTTTTCCTTTTCTTCTTTTTTGATCCTGGGAATCAAACTCAGGGCTTCATCCATGCCAGACAAATGCTCTCCCAGCTGAGCCTTTCCACAGTCTCGGGGCTCCTTTAATCCGGCATGATCTTATTTGCTACTGATTGCGCCACCATTCATGATGCCAGTGCTGACATTCAGAATTCTTTGTCTGAGATTTCATATTCCAACTTCCTGTCACTACAATCTATGTGATAATGGGGCTGCAGAATTTATATTTCCAGACCTGGAGAGATGGCTCAGTGGTTAGCCATCTATTCCCAGCACCCCCATGGCAGCACACAAGTGCCTGTGACTCCAGTTCCTGGGGACCTGGTGCCCTCTTCTGACCTCTGTAAGATCCTATGTGCACATATTACACAAAAACTCACACAAGCAGCATACACATAAAATTATGCATAATTTAAAAAATGTACAGTATAAGAAAAATCTTAATTGCGTACAGACTGTAAATGTTGCAAGGTATGGTGGGTCATACACGTAACCCCAGCCTTGGCTAGGCTAAGGAAAGAGGGTCTTGACTTCTAGGCTATACTGGGCTAACACATCCAGAGCCTGTATCAACAGGCTGAGAACAAAGCAACATGCAAACACACAGCCCTAAAGCTCTCCTTAACTTGCCCTTTTCAGAAAGAACTTCATCTGCATTTACAAATTCATGAATCACAAATCACCATCAGCTCCTTAAAATTACCAAAAATAACACTGGGAAGTGATTCCCAGGGTAATAAGATTTATTTATTTAATATATGTAAGTACACTGTAGCTGTCTTGAGACACGCCAGAAGAGAGCGTCAGATCTCATTAAGGATGGTTGTGAGCCATCATGTAGTTGCTGGGATTTGAACGCAGGACCTTCAGAAGAGCAGTCAGTGCTCTTAACGGCTGAGCCATCTCTCCAGCCCCAGCCCAGGATAATCTTGATAATCTCTTTTTATAAAGACTATTTTCAATCTCGATACATCTATCTATATAATATCTACTGGTATTACATCTATCTATCTATCTATCTATCTATCTATCTATCTATCTATCTATATCTTTACCTATCTCTCTAGCATAGGCAGGTGGATCTCTGTGAGTTCAAGGCCAGCCTGATTGATATAGTGGTCTACATAAAAAGATCCTATCTCAAAAAATAAAAGACTATGTTTCAAGACCTTTTTTGATGCACTGAACTTGGTTATATTGGGCCTATCTTTTTTTTCTTTTCTATCTTTATTTTTAAAATGTAGTTAATTAATTTCTGTGTGTATGGTATATGTGTATGTGTGTGTGAATGCGTTCATCCATCTTCATGCGTGTAGAGGCTGCTGTATACTAGGTATCTCCTTCCAACCCTTCCTGTCTTACTTTCTGAGACAGGGTCCCCAGTGAATCTATGTCCAGGTCAGCTGGCCAGTAAGCTCCTGGGATCTGTCTGTCTCCAGGCCCTGGCTCTGTGGTCATTGGCACTCATAGACATGTTGGACTTTTATGTGGGTGCTTGAGAGTTGAACTCAGGTCCTCTGCCCTTCGTAGAAAGCTCTATTACAAAGAACGGTATGGCTCTAGATAGGAGAAGAGGTGGGAAGGAACTCAGAAGAATTGGGGGAGGGAAAACTCTAATCAGACTATATTGTATGAAAAATCCCTATTTTCAATAGATGAAAAAATAGAAAAACAAACCAAAAAGCCAAAAGCATCTAACTGTGTAACCCAGGCTGGACTAGAACTCAATGTTCAATGTTCCCACTGCAGGCTTCTGTGTACTGACAGTGGGTTACCAGGTATGTACCATGTGCCCTCTCACATTAGCCTTCAGAAGTGTGACTTCAGAGAGAGCTTGCTTCCTCTTCTCTTTAGTTTCAATGACTCGATTCCACCCTGTGTGAAGTTACTATTCTAAGGACATAAAGGACTTGCTTGGCTATCTTGGCGACTTATTTTGGATGTGCCCGTGGTTCCAGTGAGAGTATTTGGCATGCACTGGGGATGTGCCATGCGGGACACCCCAGCTGCTCAGCAATGTGTGAGATACAGCACTCACCAGTGATCTGCTTGGGATGTGCTTCGTCTCTCAGAGTGTGTGGTCTTCAAAACTGTGAGGCAGGCTGGAATTCTTTGTGGATAAAGTCAGTGATGGACAGTTGCTTCAGATTGTAGCTGCCTCTCTGACAGTGGAAAGAAACGGTGGCTGTAAGCAGTTGGGGTGGTGGTCACCTGTCATCCTCACACTGGGCAGCTAGAGGCAGGGGATCAGGAGTTCAAGGCTGACCTGGGCTTTATGAGAGAGTCTTTTAACTAAAAAAATAAAAATAAAAATATTAGAAAAAAAAGAATAAAAAAGGAAACGTCACGTTGCACAGAATGAGGCCTGCTCCCTTCTCTATGTGTTGTTAGAAAGTCTAAAACACATTGGAAAATCTCTCTTTGATTCAGCCCAGGGTTTTCAAGTCTATGTTATTCCTCCACAGGCATAGTGGAGGGGGGAAACTTGTATGCACCTGCTAAGTGTATTGTACAGCAACTGTTTATAAAAATTCTGGAAATAAAGCTAGAAATGTACTTTATTTATCAACCCTGAGCATGGCGAATAGTCAGGTTAGACAACTCTCTCCCTTTCCCTCCTCTGTTTTCCTTCTTGTGGTACTCAGGACTGAATGATGACACTCTGCCCTCAGCCCTTTTTATACGTTTTTGAGACAGACTATCACTATGTTGCCCAGGTTGGCCTTGAACTCATGATTGTCCTTCTGCTCTGGCATCTGAAGTAGCTGGAATTCCAAGTCTGTATAGTGGGGTCAGCTCATATTCTTGATGGTGTTTTTGTGACTGACTGGCTCTTCATCCACGAATGCTTCAAACTTCTGAGGAAGTGGAACTCCAGCACATCTTCCTGTGAGTCGCTAGACGTCTGTGTGGTGACATCAGGCATCCCAGCCTCTCCGAGTCTGCTCTCTCATCTTCAGCCTGGACTCTCGTCTCAGCAGAACATCTTTCATCTTGAGCATGACGTCTCTCGTGAGCAAAGGAGGCTCTTGAGGTTGAAGTTGCTCTCAGCGGCTTCCCTTCTCCGTTCTCTACTCCCAATCCTTTGAACCCCTCCCCATGTCCCTTCTCACCAGAGTGTACTGTGTAGTTTGGAGAGATGTACAATTGCATGTCTACACTCAAAGCAGAACAAGTATGCTAATGAGGTGTTACAAGGACTTGGGCGGTCATTTTCCCACAAGTGTTAAGCCACATCTTCAAAACTCCCTAAAAATAGAGTGCAGCTTATAGGCAGACATCTATCATTTAATCCAACCACTAATTACTGAATCTTGAATCTTGCTGAAGGCTCTCCTGTGCTTTTGTCTTCTGGGCTGAGGAAGGCTGTGGTGGGGGAGGAGAATGAGCCGTAGTGGAGGCAGTCCACACTGGGTTTACATATCCACACCCCACCGAAACAGAATTTACTCATGTATGGAGAGAATAAGCAATGAATGCCCCAGGGCTTTTTCATGTAACACTAAATCATATCCAGCTGGCCCACTGTTTTCAATGTTTACTGTTTTACGGAGCTGGGAAAGTAGCTATTGAGTGCCACATGGATCATGCTAAAAATGCCTTTTTTTTTTTTTTTTGTCATTAATAGCCGAAGTACCAGAACCATCCAGGAGGTCAGAGAGGATGTCTGCTTTATTCAATACTAAATTAAAAAAAAAAAAAAAAGAAAAAAAAAAAAAAACAAAAAAAAAGGACCCCAGTTCATTCTTGCCTCTTGATAGGTGTTCCCTGAATGCTTAAGAGAATCATCATTCTCTGATAGTCACCTGATGATGCTTACTCTCCTAGTTGGTCAGACACAGAATGGTGACCCAATGGCAGGGTGCCATCTGTGTGAAGGGTCAAAAATGGAACTGCTCCCCACACCTTCCTTTTAAGACCGAGCCTTACTATGTAGCTTTGGCTGTTCTGGAACTCATAGTGTGGAGCTGATATGGCTGGTCTCAAACTTATAGAGCTCAGCCTGCCTCTGCCTTCCCAGTGCTGAGATTAAAGGTGTGGCCACCATGCCTAGCTTCTGGTTTACTTTTCAAGACAGAGTGTCTCTGAGTAGCTAGGGTGGACCTTGGACTTGCGGCAATCCTCACGTCTCTCTCCTGCATGTCAACACTGTCTTTCACCTTATATATCACATATATAATCAAAGGGTTTCAACATTGATTTGACTTTTTTTTTTTAAAAAAATGAAATTAGTTACTCTGGTTCCAAAATATTTATAAAAATATTACACAGCTTTTGGATCCTAACTGTGTTTTTTGAGCTTTCAAGCATATTAGTCATTTTGATCTAACTCAGTCTATTTTCTGCCATTCAAAATCCAATCATATTCAGAGTTTTCCCTTTCACCCTTCACTCCCCCTTCTCTTTCTCTCACACTCACACACTTTGTATCTCTTCTCATGGGGATGTTATTTTATCTTGTGCAGTTTTCTAGAGAAGTATTATATGTCTGTGTGTCTGTGTCTGTGTTTGCATGTAGTATTTGGGCTAGAGAGAGAAAGTAGGAGCACTAACTGGAAAGGCATGGGCTTTTGAAACTTCAGTGACACACCTCCTCCAACAAAGCCACGCCTCCTAATCCTTCCCAGACGGTTCCACCAACTATAGACCAAGCATTCAAATATGAGAGCTCATGGAGCACATTCCAATTCAGACACCCTAAGTGTCAATTTTTTTTGACATTGTAGTACAATGTTATAACTGTGTTAGTAAAGCAAATCATAAATCCCAATTCTTAAGACGTACATTTACAGTTTTGTGTTGGGCTGCATCTGTAGCTCTCCTAGGCCACAGGAAGCCCAGGTCAGAGATGCCTGCTGGGAGCTTCTTTTTTCCTATGACTGCATACTCTGAGACATCAATCTAACATACTTCACTTAAGCAACTTCTTATTAAAGAGCATTTCCATTAACTCCAACACTTTACAATTATGCTAATTCAATGAGTGATTCCGGGTGGTCGCTACCCCATGCATGGGAGAGTATATCATTGCCTTACTTACAGACGCAGAGTGAAATGTATGCAGGGTGACCTTGATAGATGTCTCCCTAATTGCATAAGAATAGGTTTCAGATATTTTTCTTAAAAATTTCCCTGGAAAGCTCCTTTATCAACTAAGTATTTATATTCTGTAGGTTATTAGAAAATCAAGTCTTACAGTCCAGAATAACCAACCATCTCAGCAATGATATAATGAACATTAATATCATACGAGTTAAACACCAGAGTCATCAGCTTGTCATTTGAGGAAATCCCTGGGGGTTCCTATGTGAGAATCACAGCCAGGTACACCAAGAACTTTACCTTCTCTTGGTTTTAATAACTACTAGTATTTATAGCTTAAATGATACTTTCACAAATTTTAATTGTGTGTGTGTGTGTGTGTGTGTGTGTGTATCTGTATACACAAGTGTGCTACCCATGGAGGCTAGAAAAGGGTGTTGGATCCCTAGCAGCTGTAAGCTACCTGACATAGGTGCTGGAAACTGATCCCAGGTCCTCCTAACAAGCAGTATAAGATCTTAACCACTGAGCTGAGCTATCTTTTATGCCTTGAGCTGATATCTTAAAAATTATAAAACACCTCTCTAACACCTCCTTTTCCATACCTCTAGTGTATTGAAAGACCAAGCTGTGATTCCATGACTTTTTTTTTTTTAATTGTTTATGAGCTGTAGAACATTCCAGAAATACAGAATATTGAGATCATGACAGAGAGCAAAGGAGGGAAAGAAAGAGAAACTTAACCTGTCACAGCTTTTTT
>JADRCD010204308.1:0-37665 GCA_019843815.1 Montemys delectorum | reverse complement strand
ACTTTTTACCCTCCTTTAGAAAATGATTGAGCCCTGGTCACCAACTTGAACCATGCTAAAACGGACTCAAGGGAGTCCTAAAATGTTTATAGAACCTCCATAACCTGGAAAGCTTCTAAATTATAAAACCAATGTAAGTTCAATATTTTACTTTCTAAAGGTCATAGCTTATAAAATAGCTAGGAACCTCTGGGCCCGTGATGTGGGACCCATGAGATCATGAAAGGGACCCATGATAGTGGCTGTTGAACCAACTAGAGACTGATGTCCTTTTAAAAGTCTTAGTTTCTCTTCTTTAAACTAAAAGCTATTGGCAAATTTCCTGTCCAAGTATAAAGTCCTTACTTCCTTGCCATCTCTCAGGTCATATGAGTAGAGTTGCCGCCAGAACTGAGTCCACAGTTTCTGACTGATTCTGGTGAAACGTTGTATGCGCTGTCCAGTCTTCCATAAAGACCACTTCCCAGACTCCAGTCCACTTTTCACTTACATTTCCATCTAGATATCTGATCTTGGGGCCCAGTAACACAGGCCAAGCTAGGCATAGCCTGCCTGTCTAGCCAAGGAGGGAGAATCACAAAGTGTTTCTGTGAACCACCGAACACTGACACCCCAAATTCCACGGATGTTCATAGCCTTCTCTGAGTTGGGGGGTAGGAGAACAGATCTGAAAATGGCAGCTTCCCTAAAAATGTGCTTACCAAAGGATATGCTTCGAGGGGAAAGGCACTTTTTAATAATGAAATTGTGTGTGCTCTCAGGATTTATTCACTAACCAGAGATACATACATTTTAGATTCTAAAATGCCACCACAATAAAAGACAGAAGGCGATATGCCAGACAAAAACAATTATTTGCAACACATTATATAAGCTGTGACCTTTAGGAAATAAAATATTGAACTTACATTGTTTTTATAATTTATAAGTAACTTCCACATTTTTTCCACATTTCATTACTATTAAACCAGGATGAAACTCTTTCCCTTAAGTTATCATTTATTAAAAATCTCCCCTGGATTCTGAGGCAATTTAACAAAATGTACCTTGCAGGGAGATCGAAAATCTTATATAGCATTTTAGCAGATTTCTCTTAAAAACAAAAATGAAAACAGTTGTGCTTTCTAAACTCTATGCAAATAGCATTAGACCAATAGAAACTTCTGGAGAAGCCGGTAGTGGAGGTCTGTCTCTGCATTTCCATTTGATCTCTCTCTGGGTTTAATATCCTTCTGAAGCCTGACTGGAATATATGCATGTCACAGCATGGCAGAGGGATAATACATTTTCCCCCGATTCACTGAGCATGAGTTGTGTATCTTGCCATCTTGAGAGTCCACTGTGCGGCACATTTATCCCCATTAGAAAAGCATGGTTGGATAATATATGGATGCTGCAGCCATTCATGACAAATAAGTAAAGCCATAACCTTATGCACTCAGGGACCCGCCCGTGCATATACGTTGAAGCTATTAACTATGCATTGACAGAATCTTGTTAAAGCCAAGTTTTCAACTCCCAAGTCTAAATGAACAGATACATTGATTACATTTGCATATTTATTCAGCTTCAGAGGCAACAACCTTAATCCCAAGAAAGAAAAGAACAGAGCTTCCACTTTGACCATGAGAATTAACTCTACCCACCTAAAAAAAAAAAAAAAAAAAAATGCTACTTAATGAATAACTGTGAAATATATCCAGTTCCTTCTTGTTTTATTTTACTGTTATTTGGGTATGTGAAGGTGTGTGTCAGTGTGTGTATGTGAATGTTGTGCACATATGTGTCAAGAGAGGCCAGAAGAGAGTGATGGAGCTGGAGTTACTTAGAATGGTAAGCTGTTACCTAATGGGGGTGCTGGGGATTGAACTCCAATCCTGCTCAAGAACAGCAATCACTCTTCACTACCTCGCCAATCCCATTACTCCTAACATTGCTTTAGAGCCAAAGATCGCAGTGAAATAGAACATTTGTAAAACATGATCCATAACAAGCAAGTGTTTATGCTTCAAACCCCAACATTTACTCATTGTGTATGCTTGAGCAGTTATTTACACAACGGTTCAGTTTGCTGTAAAATAAAAAACTTCTCTTATAGGATTTTCTACAGACTACTCAGGATCCTGGGAACAAGAAGTGGACATCATATGTGGCATTTATGATCCCACTGGCATTCAACAAATATTGGCAGTTTTCACCAAGATTCATGAAAACCATGCCCATTGAAGCAGTTGGACAGAGGAAATGTAGCATGTATGTTTTCGTTAAGCGTACTCTCCAGTCACCCAAGTTAGCTCTCAAGGTGAAATCTGGTGTTGTCCCTAAATACAAGGGGAAAGGAGACACAAAACTCAGAAAGTAACACAAGGCCTGAAGAGCCTAACAGGAGTCTTGCCTTACAGACAGATTTATAAACGCTCCACTTCACAGCTGTGTCTGTTCTTACTGAGTACACAGAAAACACTGCTGACCAACTTCACAACAAAGGGAATTATGGATAGGGTCAAGGGGCACCTCAGGTTAGTGAGCTCTCCTTTGGGACCCAAAAACTTCAAATTCGCATCTTTCCAAACTCTAGTGTACGTTTTGTGAAAATAAAATCTTCCCGTTGATTAATTCTTAGTGTTGATGAGTTCATTCCTCAAATTCTTTGGCTTTAGAATTAAACGCTCTGTCATTGAAAAATAATGGGAAGCAGCTTTCTCCATAAACTTAAGAATTCAGATACATTACTGGTGTTAAATGCTCATGGATGTGCTTAATATACTTGCTTCTCCAATTAAAATAACAGGGTCATTAATATAGTATATTATGTTATGAAATCATAATTGCAGCCAAGCAGAAAATAATTACCATCTATCAGCCTGCATGGTTTACAAAAGCAAAGTTATTTTTCCTTTGTTTTAGAAGTTTCACAAGACAAATACTAGTTTTGTACTTCCAACCCTCTCACTTTGTAACCCACTGTCACATGTGTCTGTAAAAAACGTCCCCTATCCTGAGCTCAACTTACACTAAGATGGTTTAATTTTAAAATCTAATCCCAGGGCAAATCCTTCTGATTCTATTGTAAACACCTGGTATGGAAAAACACTAGGTTTCTTTCAAATGTATCTTCATGTGAAAACAAGTGATTTCACACATCTCCCAAGCCAGAGCGGGAAAACACTGCTGCTTGCAATTACTTTATATCAACAAACCTGCAGCAAACAGCCATTGTAGCAGCCATTGTTGCACAACGTGCCCTAAAGGCCTTGCCTTTCACACTGCATATAGATGGTTGAACAACATGATGGAGAAAGGGCACAAATGAATACCACACAATGATAGAGTGGAAAGGGGAATGGAAGAAAGATAAGTATCATATTGAAGCCTTGGGGCAAAATAACTCAACAATATCATTGCAAGGATGCCATATGGGCTGGGAGAATGGCATCCAATAGACACAGGACTGTGTGTCTCTGCCATAGCACATCATACCTAAGAATAAGCAAGGGGTTCAGCTTGCATGAGTCATGGGTGGACTGTTGCTTCTATGACCCAGAACCCACTTACCCCATTTCTAGAAACAGTCTCATTTTCTTGAGAGACCCACTCTTGAGGGCCCTGGGATCTGAATGGCCCTGTTCTTGGCTTCACTGCAGTGACAGTTGGGAGTGGATAGACAGCCCACTCTAGGCCACCAGAATCTCCAGAGCAGCTAGAGAAGGCAATGGGTAGTTTTTATGTCTACTAATGACCCAAGAAGTTTGTGACTCTCAGATTTACTAACAGGAGGTTCAGAAGGACAAACAGACTACTATAAAGCAAATTCAAAGGCAGCAAGAGGAGGAAGATGTGATCTCACCCTAACACCACAGGAGTGTGTCCCCAGAGACGCTCCAAAGTTGCTTCAATGCTTAGTCTGTTTGAACCTCATACTCATCTTCCTGTTCCAACATTTTCCACCAAAATAAATAATTTATTTTGTGTGCTCAAAATTATGAATGGTGTTACTATCTACCTAGTGATCAAGTCAGAAAGTAGAGAGTCAGTCATAGTTCCCGATGCTTTGTAAATTTAGTTAGTCTAGGCCACCCCATCGATGACTATCTTCCTCCCCTGCACCTCTATCCTCGCACCAGCATCTTCTGGTCTCGCTTGTGCATCTTGGAGTCTGATGATTAAAAACTGAAGCTCTGTGGGCAATCTAGCCAGGATTCCCGTTCCCTACTTTGATCCTTATAAATACCAAGAACTTCAACAAGTTACTTAACGCACCTAACTGTATTCCCATCTGCAAAGTGGGGATAATTGATCCTACTCATTGATGGAGTTCCATGAATAGAGAGTCTAGCACAGTGCATGCCACACAGTAAGAAACAAAGAAATGCTAGGACGCCTAGTGCAAATATCCGCTAACTGACCTCCTTCATGCTCATTGCCAACTCGTTATCTCTCAGAGATTCCCAAAGCATGTCCATTAACTGTATAATTTTGGTGGTTATTTGTTTCTTCAAGATATGCCCACACAACACCCTGATGAACTGTGGAATAAATTGGTCTATCCAGGTATCCTCTATTTAAAGAAAAGAATTGGTTTCAAAGTAGAGCGACCTTAATTGGCTAGGGCAGCTGAATGAATGAGTGTCCATGGGTGGAGAGTGCCTGCCGATGCATTAATGCAGACAATATGCCTTGTTGTATTTTTATAAACAAATTGAGATCCATCTGCCTCTGAAAGAAGCCTATCCTCTCACACGTTCCCTGCCAGCTAAACTCCCAAGCTTTCTTTCTTCCAGGCTGGTCACTATCCACTCAATCTGTGGCCTAGTTCTCTCTTCTAAAAAGTGATATTCCATATCTCCTTGCTCGATTTTTACTTTACTTTTAAAGTAAAACAAACTTTCCCTGAGTTAAGTAGTACATAAACAAAAACATACCCATTTTAAGCATACATACATTCCTGTAACTATTACCAACAACTAAAGCATTAACCATTCAACCAACCCTAAATGCCCACTTGTATCCATTTCTAGGCATTCACTCCCCATGAAACCACTTCTCACCAGGACCTTATGTAGATGAATTTCCCCCATATGCACACCCGTGTCTGGCTCCTTTCACAGAATATAACGCTTCTGTAATTCACCCACACTATTGGCTGTAGCAAAACTTGGTTTTGCTTTTATTTCTGAGAAGTAAGAGATCATATAGTGTAGTAAATGAGTATTCTTGATGTCACACAAATAAACACACAACCAAAGGAAGGCAATCTCTTTTTACAGAAAGGGTGTGGTGCTAACCAGGCAAGCAGGCATGACCAAAATGACCTCTGTCTTTTGTCCCTGACATAAGTGGTGACTGTTTCTCATCCTATTGTTGGAACCACAACCTAACTGGCTAATCAGCACAAAAGAGGAGGGGTAGGACCCTTACTGGCTAACTACACTGGATAGGATTAAATACATTTATCACATGTAGCTATACAACAACCAGTTTATCCAATTTCATGTTGAGGGACATTTGATTGATTTTCTGTTTTGGAGTGTTATGACTAAAGTTTCTAGGAGAACGTCCACACATATCTTTGTGTGGGTGCATATTTTCATTTTTGTTCGCTACTGAGCATTCAGAAAAGAGCACACTTAATCCCGTGATACATTAGACCAAGCAGTTTTCCAAGATTGCTATTCTATTCTGAATTTGGAGAAACAGTATACAAGAGCTCCAGAAATTGCTTCATGCCCATCCAGCTCTTGATATTTAAGACTCTTTAATGTCAGTCATTCCATAGGATGTTCAGAGGAATATAACTCCTGTCTTAACCTGTGTCATCTTCATCTCTAATAATGTTTAGCGTGTTTTCAGCATCCTTAGACAAGAATGTGGCACATAAAACCATGCCAGGGAGTTTGGAAAAGTAGAGCAGGTTGAGAGACTCGGTGGGCACACACCTGAGGCTTAGGCAACTCCCAGCTCCCTGCCAGACTCCTGACTTGGAACACACATGTCATGCTTCTCACAGAAAAGAGGCATGACCTTTGGTCAGATAGGCTCGAGACAGAGGTCTCCATGCTAATGAGGTACCTAGAGGCCCAGAGGTCATAGCCAATAAGCTTTCCTTCCTTTCTTCCCTGCAAAAAGTATTTAATCTCAGGCCCACCCTGAGAAGTGGGGTATGGTTTATATGCATCCACTTTCCACCATGACAGTAAATGGTTTGGAACCACAGACCGTTTCTTTTCATTAGGATCTGCTGTGGGCAGCCATAGAGAAGGCCTTTGCCTACAGAGCTGCTGCCTAATCTCCCACAGAAGGCCTCTCTGCACTCCCAGCCACAACTGCCACAAAGCCTGCCACCCATCGAGCCAAGGACAATCACCATGGGACTAGTCTGAGTTCCACCCCAGGCTAGACCCAGCCTGCGGGCCCAGACTCTGTCCCCAGCTCTTCTGCGATTCTCAATGGTATCAGGGTGTCCAACGGTCTGAGAACCCTACAATCCCGGCCTTGCCACAGGTCCAGGGAACCCCAAGCCAACTCCTCCGGAGCTGGAGTTACAGACAGTTGTCAGCTGCCATGTGGGTGATGGGAACTGAACGAATTGAACCCAGGTCCTCTGAAAGAGTAGACAGTGCTCTTGACTGATGAGTCATGTCTGCAGCCACACAAACATAATTTTTAAAATTAAAATAAGTCAGTGTTTGAAACTTCCTGATCTTTTTTTTTACATGATATCCTATACCCTGGCCAATTTTTTGCTCTGTGTCTGATGCATAGTCTTTCAAAAATCACTTTTTATTTATGTATATGTGTGTATGCTTGCATGACTTTATATGTACCACATACATGCAGGAGCCCATGGAGGCCAAAAGGCATCTGATTTTCTAGAACTAGAGCTATATAACCTGTCACATAGCTGCTAGGAACTGAGCCTGGGTCCTCTGCAAGAGAAGGGAGCACTCTTAACTGCTGAGGCTTCTCCCCATTCTCCTGGTACACTTAGTAAACGCACAGCTCATCAGGACCTTGTCTCTGTGCAACCTTGTCACACCTCCCCAGTCTCTCCTTTGTCTATGCTCTCATATCACTGCCCCCCACCCATTCCTTCCATAGTGGCACTTATCCAAGTGTGTCGTAGTTCAGGATTATAGATCACCATGTCTTCTGGTCTTTGATCTCCTTGAGAACATAAGAAAGTTTTCTTTTTATTTAAATTTGCCCATGGATTAACACAACACCTAACACATGTTAGAGAGGAAACAGCAGCATATTAAGAATGAAGCCTTTAGAGAGGAGAGTGCAGCATCCAAACCCAGATGTGTATACCTGCCCTCATCCACTTATTTCAGAGATATTCACTGGTCTCCTTTTGTGACCAGGCACTTCGGAAATCATTACACAGCCGTGAAGAGGCTTCAGCCTCTGTTAAAGGAGACAGATACCTAGCCAAGAGTTGAGACGCAGGGCGGTGAATCATATATAGAGCACTTGGAAGATGGAGGGGTATTGGAGTAGAATCTCCAGCTCTAGCTTTGAAATCAGACTTTCTGAAAAACAGATGTCTAAGCTCAGGCTGAAGGGGATAGTGTGGGGGAAGGAGGGAAAGTCAGGAGAAATGTGGATATTGGTTGAGGCAAAGGTCTGTCAGAGGTAGTAGGCAAGAACCAGGCTTATCCAGGGAACCACAGGGAAGGATGGAGCTAGAGAGATGATTGTGAAAGAATGTGCTGCTGACAGCTCCATTAAAATGGTCAACAGGGGAAGGGTTTTTACAAACTCTAAATTGCACTGTGGGAGGAGAGCTTTTGGTTACCCTCCACTGTAAGCACCCTCCTACACACTGCCTGAGTAATCTTGGCAAGGTGTAATGACCAATATCTGTTTCCTTATTTTTATCAATGGGTAGGATGCCAAAGCATTGCTGTGAGGAATAGGTTAATGCAGGTCACATTTTATGCCAGAGATTAACTGGGTGCTCACTGAACAGTTTACCCTTGACAGTATCAATTAACCTCCATTTTGCAGCAAGCCCTGAGCCAGGTAGAACATCTCACTCAGCAGCAACAACCAATCATGAGCCCACCACTGTGTCACTTCTGCACTATAGCAAGATGTCCCTTTCCCATGAGCCCCCTGTTCTTTCCTTTTATACCTTTGAGGTCCTGCTGTGTAAGCCATTCCCTCTGAATAGGAAGAGACAGAGCTGAAAGATTCAGGAAGCTCTACAATTTTACAGGACTCAGGATGCTTAGAGTCTTGAGATTTGCAAAGCTGCCTCCCTAGGTTATATAAGCAACAGACAATCACTAAAGGAGAAGGAAGCTCTTTAGTACTGGGGTGGGTTTTTGGTGAAGGGTCTGTATTTATGTTATCCAAGATCTTATAAGTAACCCATCACCCATATTGCTTCTCTAAATAACTTTAATATACTTACTGGTTCACCAAGATATAGTCAGAAGGTTTGTCATGGGTGCCCTAGGTGGGATTTGTTGTCTTCCTGGAGAAAGCTGCAAGTCCATGTAGTGATGGTTCACTGGGGCAAAACCTAGGTCCCTCATGGAGTAGAACCCCTTCGTACCACCCACACGCTTCACTTGATTCATTATAGTGGTCTGTGACCCCCTAAATTGTGGTGTATTAAGACACTAAATATTTGAGGCCATTTTTAAATCATCAATCCTGTCCTGTTTTATTAAAATATTTAACCCACTGTTAACGTATAATCAGGGCTCAGTAAATATATGCTATAAAGAATAGAATGTTTACTGATTTTTTTTTACTACATGAGACAACATGAGCACTGATTCATCCCCAAACTCTAGAATCAAACAAAATTCAGTCCAACTCCCAACTCCACACTTAACCAACTTCATTTTCTCTGCCAAGTTAGTCAATCCCCTGTACCTTCACCCAGTCATCTGAAAGGCACAGATGAAAATGTGCCTACCTCAGAACACTGTAGCCACCAGAGATGATACAGCCTGTACACCTTGTGTTGCAGGTACATACAGAAAGTGCTCAATAAATGGGAATGACTGACACCAGGATCGTCAGCTTGGCATCTGATCCTGGGGTTGGGGAATGAAGCTTTGTGTATATGATTTTTGCAAAAAGAAAAAAATCCTCCCAGGCATGGACATCATTTCCCTTGTTTTTAACACCTCAGAAGGAAAGGTGAGCATGGCTGCCTCTCTCTGCCCCAGGATATACCAACAGTGGGCTAGTCACCTTGACAACCTGAAAGCCTTACTTGATGCAACCACCCCAAGAATGACTATTCCCCTGAATGCATATCCATAATATTGTCAAGTCAGTAATTACTCTGAGTGAAATAATAGTGTGTTAACAGACGAAGCCTCCGGGGCTCATCAATTATCCCTTCTCTCTTTCTTCAGTGAGCATCTCAGCGTCCAGGGGATTTGAGCTCTTATTGGCCTCAGAGGTTTGGGGATGGTTAATTCTCTCACTGTTAATGCTTCGAGCATGCTCCATTTTCCTAGCACCGCAAGTCACAATCAACTCATGCTGGTAGTTGACATCTTTTTAATATTTGTTGCTCTCTTTCTGCCTAGTACTTGTGGCTCCATCTTGACAAGAAGCTGTTCCTGTTATTGCCATTACTAACTAAATAGCCCTTGGACTCTAGCTGGGAAAGGGTATCATAAATTGCTTAGAGTTATCCTATTTCCTGCAAACAAAAACCCAGGCAGCTTCAGGCCCATTTTTACTTTATTATTTATACAGCCGGGCCATTTATTGTAGGATACCGCCTCTCCCTGGGTTGGAGTAGGCGAATTATTCCATTTCCTATCATAAATGTGCAAGTCCTGATTCAGCAGCCTCAACAGGAGGCATGCTTGGGATGGAAGCGTTTGAGCATTTGTTGTTGAGAGTAGAAATTCATTATCTGTGTCTTGCTCTTATTTGGCATTTAACATAGAGTGGGGATGAAGAGATGAAGTCCCCCACCTAGTTAGCCGTTGGTTCAGGTCATTGCCTAGAAAGAAATATGACAAGAGTTAGCCTGAATAGGTGCATGTATTTTAATGGTCTGTTGGTTCTATTTAGGGGAGGCCTGTTAATTGCATAAGATGTGCCTGTGTCTGTGTCTTTCAAGTAACATTTCTAACCACCTGGGGAACCATGAGGAAAGTAAAGTGAGATTATATAAAGAATGGGTACCATTACCATAGATAGAGGCTGGAGAAGGTTTGAAGGGAGAGAAGACATATGCTCTTACATCAGCTGTGGGATTTTTAATAGAAATGCAATCTGCCTAATTATGGGAGTTTTGCATTGTAAATTACTATACAAGTAAAAGGATGGCTGAGCAAATGTAAGTAGAAGAAGGGGCTGAGGGTTTCCCACTAGATGAAAAGAAACTTCTCGACTTCTTTTTTTTTTCTATCAACTATCCTATTGGGCAGAGTGCTTGCTTACCTTGAAGGTAGCCCAGCACACACTTGTAATCTTAGCACTCTATACTTCTGAAGCTCCAGGGAGCTCAGGGTCATCTTGGGCTACACAGAGAGGTCTAGGCTAACCTGGAATACATGAAATCTTGTCTCAACAAAACAAAGAAACAACAACAACAACAACAACAACAAAAAATACACCACTATTGTACCTCCCATTCTCCTGTCTACTCCCTGTAAAATTCCATCTCCATGAAACATGGGAATGAAGGACATCTTGTGTCTTTAAGCTTACCTAGTATCTGGTGCACGCTGGCAGACCCTACACCTCTCCTGTTGGCTGGCACTGTACATTGCTGAGGCAGAGAAGCATCATGAGAGATGGTGCCTAGTGAAAGTCTGACCCCCTTCGCCACTGTCTAGCACTTGTTGCTAGAGTGCTATCGCTGACGTAGTCTACAAAGAGCCACTGGCCATTCAGAGTATCCAATCCTTGGAAAAAGAAAATGGACACCTGGAAATGTATGAAAACACTTCAGTTTGTGTTCATTTGAAAGCAGGAACGTGACTTCAATAGATCTCATCCCTTTTTTACTTGAGAATCATTGCATCACCCTTTGCTGAGAAAGCAAGCATCAAGTTGGAACTGCCTCTATATCTAGAACAGTTTCAGGTAAGAGAAATAAGCAGCTTAGTGTCTGGTCTCTTTCATGTAGCCATCTTGAGAGATGTAGCATAATTGAGAACCAGGCTTCTCCATCAGTAACAGAAAAACTGGAAATCACTGTGGAAAAGTTGGACTCTGGTCTCTGATCATGGCTCCATGGCTTCTGTCTGACTGGAAGTCATGAAGAAGATAAGCCACATCCCAAAAACCTTGAGTGACAGTCTGACCACTCCCAGTGACTTTCATTAGAAAAGAGGGAGCTGGACTGTGAGCTCAGCTTGCCTTGGGCCTCCAAGTCTATGTCAAGTAAATCGTTATTACTTCTATTTTAATCTTGGTCTACCACAGGTCCAGTATGGACACCACAATTTTAAAAGTCTATGCACTTATAGTGATAAGGGGTAAACCTTTTCTTCATGTGGCTGGTGAGGCATCCTAGTGAAGTATTTCTGCTGCTAAAATGGGTCTTATGCCTCTGGACTCTAGAGTCTTAATGACTCTAGAGATAGAAGCTCAATTGTGGTAATAAGTTCCAGAAAGGAATGATTGTGTGAATTGAATCACTGTCAAAATAGACTTGTGAACAGCAACAGATAACATTCAACACCTCAGGACAAGGGCAGGGGACTCAGATTCAGAGCCCTTATTAAAAGGATCATACATGAAGATTCTCAAAATGTCTCTTCTAGCCCATTCTGCAATGTCTTTGATTAATCTCCCTCTGTCACCAGCTAAAAAAGAAATCACTTAGCCCACTCTACAGTGTAAATACTCTCCATCTCCAACAGTGCTGCTGATGACTTCATCATCTCTGCTCACCCTACAGTCTCTCTTCACGGATGGTTCACATTATGTAAAGTAAGTAGAATGGAATGGAATACTTTCAAAAGAGTAGAAATCCGTCAATGTAATATGATTTCCCCTATGTGGCCCTATCGTAGATTAATGGCACACTTCAAATTTACACCCTGCTCTCTACCTGATGCAGGAGTAATCAAAATGCCCTCACCTTTAAGTCCTAACTTCTCAAAGACAGGTTTATCTTCTTATATAAGACCAAGTAGAAACCATAGCTAACCCATATAACACCATTGGTGAAGCAAAAATAATTCATGGTCAATATATATATATATATAAATATATATATAGAGAGAGAGAGAGAAGCAAGATATATATATACATGCGCGCGCGTGCGTGTGTGTGTGTGTGTGTGTGTGTGTGTGTGTGTGTGTGTATTGAACACTTTGAATATACCCCTGAAAAGATCACTTGCAGGAAATGTATTTCCCAAATTCCTATGTAATTAGATCTGGGAACCTTTGGAAAGTAACTAGGATTAGAGGACGTCATGAAGGAGGAGGCTCCACGACAGGGTTAATGAATTGACAGTAGGAAGGAAGACTTAGCTGAAATATTCACTCTGTCTCTCGCCATATGATGCTCTCTGCCATGCTATGATACAGCAAAGGGACTTATACCAGTCACTTTGGAGACTCTGATGATGCTGGACTCTTGACCTTTCCACCCTTCAGAACCATAAACCAATGAACTCTTTATTATTTCCATTTCTTTGTTTCATTTTCTGTCTTTTTTTTTTTCTGTTTTGTTTTGTCTCATTTTGTTTCGCCTTGATTTGATTTGAGACAGAGCCTCACTTTGTAGCCAAACTGGCTTAGAACTTACAATATGCCCCTTGCTTCAGCTTCCCAATTGCTGTGATTACAGGTACATGCAAGTTTGGCTGTCTAACATCTAATTAATGCTATATCTGACATTCAGTATAGTAACAAAAATTAACTAAGAAGATAGGCATCTGATTTAAACCAACAATATAAAAGTGACTAAGTATTATCTTGTTGTCACTAGGCCTCATTACTGATAAGATAGTGTGCATAGTTTGCCTGCCTGTTCCTAACACAAAATTGAAGACCCCCTCTCAGGCTCAGATTGGCTGTTGATTAGAGGAGTATATTTTCAATGCGCTAACAAGCAAGGAGACAGACAGAGCAGATACTGTTCAAATGTAAGAGTCAGAAAAAATATTTACTAGGGACAAGATAAAACCAAATACACAATGGAGTACTACTCAGCTATTAAAAACAATGAATTTATGAAATTCTTAGGGAAATGGATGGATCTGGAGAGTATCATCCTGAGTGAGGTAACACAATCACAAAAGAACACACATGGTATGTACTCTCTGATAAGTGGTTATTAGCCCAGAAGTTCAGAATACAGGAAGAACAACCCACAAACCACAAGAAACTTAAGAAGAAGGAAGACCAAAAGGTGGACATTTCATTCCTTCTTAAAAGGGGGAATCAGATACCCATGGAAGGAATTGCAGAGATTAACTATGGAGCAGAGACTGAAGGAAGGACAAGCCAGCCTAAATATAGCTATCTCCTGAGAGGCTCTGACAATACCTGACTAATACACATGTAGAGGCTCACAGCCATCCATTGAACTGAGTACACAGTCCCCAATGAAGGAGTTAGAGAAAGGTTCTATGGAGCTGTGGGACTGATTGTTTTGGCAGCATGTGTATAGTAGAGGATTGCAAAGCTGATCATCAGTAGGAGGAGAGGTCCTCGGCCCTGTGAAGGTTCTGTGCCCCAGTGTAGGGAAATGCCAGGGCCAATAAGTGGGAGAGGGTGGGGTGGCAGGCATGGGGATGGGGGAGGCAACAGGAGTTTGTTCTTGTTGGTTTTGTTTGTTTGTTTGTTTGTTTGTTTTGGGGAGAAAGGAGAAATTTACATGTAAATAAAGAAAATACTTAATTTAAAAAAAAAAAAAACAAATAACATGGACTAACTAAAGGATCCCAAGAAGAAATACCCCCAAATATCCCAAAAGGCACTATGTCATTCACTGTCATTTTATAAGTTAGGATATGAGAAGTTTACTAAACAGTAGCTGAACCATTCTTCTCAAAAAAAGCTTTCCTTGTTTTTCTGACATGAAGATATAAAAATAATAATAAATCTAGACAGCACAAAATAGCAAGCACTTATGATAGACAGAGATTACTTCCAGGTGTTCAAGTTGCCCCCAAACCAACAAGATGTACATCTCAAGCATGATCAGTGTTAGCAGAGTAAGGCAAATTTTCCATAAAGGGTTGGACAGCAAATGTTTCATTTAGGGTTTAGCAAAACAGCTCTCTGCCTCAGCCCAACTCTAATGTTATAGCCCCAAAGCAACCACGTACAGTACACAAATAAATGGGCATGACTGTGTTCAGTAAAACTTATTTTTTAAAAAGGCAGTGAGTAAGATATGGTTCACTGGATGTAATTTATCAACACCTACCTACCTCAGAAGAATGGAACAGGACTGAGCACGTAGGCTTGTCTTCACAATGCAATACACACATGTGCCTGCTCTTCAACAACAACAACAACAACAACAATCTCTATTTTTATTTTATTTGGAAAATAAAGGACTGAAGAAATGGCTCAGTGATTGAGAGCACCGACTGCTCTTCCAGAGGTCCTGAGTTCAATTCCCAACAACCATCTGTCATGGAATCTGATGTCCTCTTCTGGTGAGTCTAAAGACAGTGACAGTGTACTCATGAATAAAAATAATCTTTAAAAAAAAGGAAAGAAAAAGAAAAGTAAAACTTTGAAAACTAGTTATTTACTTATAAAAATATTTATTATAGAAAAATCTATTACTTAATGAAATTTTACTTTTTTTGAAGTAATATTTATTTGACTAAATAGTTGACAGGTTTAAAGCAAACCTTCTTGGGCATGGGTAGCTAGACAGACAGCTAATATTTACCATCCTTGGAAGCTTCCTTGCTATTTCTAGGGAAAGTTTCAATAGGACTTTCTCTCCAATCTTCTCTTAGTTGTTTGCAAAACCTAGTTATGTAATTTTAATCAGGGATATTTATGAAAAACTGGATCCACTGGTTCTCTTTGGAAGGTCTAAGGCTAACCCCCAGCCTCTGTGATTTTTAGGAATGATTGGCAAATCATCCCATGAGTGTGCTACTGTAGAGCAAACTGAGGATACAGTGCATTTATTTACAAAGAGAAGCCATTCTGGAAGGTAGCAGATAGGACAACAACATTTGTTTTAGACAAGTGTTCTTTCTATTGTGATGTTTTTACAGGGACATGTGTTTGCCCTAGGTGTCTGAAGAATGGTTTACTCTCTGCTGTTCTCTTCTTTCTTGTTCCCTTGTGTCTGCTCCTAAAGGAAATGTGTTTAAACAGCACAGAAACACAATCTGCACAGATAGGATCTATATGTTAACTCTGACTTGGTTCAAGACCTTTCTCAGATGTCTTTGGGGAATTGGATTCATATTCTGTTCAAAAAGTATCAGTCCTCAATAGACTGCCTTCCTAAACAATAGCTGCTCTAACTTCTAAAATAAAAAAATAGGATCATATAAACAAGAACTATAAACAGAAAAGGAATACAAAAGGAAAGTGCAAAAGTGTGTTCTGTGCGCCAAATACAAGCACAATAACAATCTATAAACATTTAAAAGCTACCAGAAATCCTTCGTGAGGGGGAAGAGTCATCACATGAGTGCAGAGTGCTGGTACAGAAAGACACAGGGCCTGATTTCTCTGTAGCTTTCTGTCAAGCTCAAAGTTGCTGACCACCTAGTTTCAGGCATTTTTGAAAAATATGTTTTGGCACACAGGTAAAGCACTTTACTAACCCAGAACTGCTGATCACATGCAGCAAGAGTGTATTTACAGTTATGCCCACCATTTCCAGAAGTAGAGCCATTTTTAAAAAAATAATTTTCGGGAAACTTAGCTCTCGGAAAACTCTACTCTCCCCTCCCCGAGGGTGTCAACTTGGGAAAGGTGAATGCAATCACAAATTCACAAATATTACTGAGAATACTGTGGCTCTCTCTGCTACCTTCCTACAGCTGGCAAATCCTAGATGTCCCTATCAAGAATCCATATTAGCCAAGAAGCCCAGGGAAGCACAAAAATTTGCTGGCTTAGAAAGCAACTTGCAACTGCAGAGCAAAAAATTGCTACTTCTCTACACTTAGCTCCAGGCCATACACCACATTTGCATGCAACTTTCAATCCCTGGGGAATTTTTGCTTGACTTTCTCATTACACTTCCCTTACCAAGGTTGAGATCAACTCAGAACACCCAGTCCTCTATCACACTGCCATAATGTTTTGATACACACACACACACACACACACACACACACACACACTATTATGCTGCCATGGTATCAATTTTCCTCTCATCTTACCGTGTATAGTAATTACTTTTCTATTGCTATGATAAAATACTATGACCAAAAACAACCTTTAGGAGAAATAGTTTATTTTGGCTTACGGTTCCAGAATGAGAATCCGTAATCATGAGGGGTAGGGAGGGGAGTCATTGTAGTTGGAGGATGGAGCAGGGAGCTAACTGGTTACATCTTCATCCACACACAGGAATCAGTGAAAGAGAACAGAACATATGATAAGTCTATAAAGCCTCAATGTCTCCATCCCATACACAGTCACCAAACCCAGACACTCTTGTGGATGCCAACACGTGCTTGCTGACAGGAGCCTGATATAGCTGTCTCCTGAGAGGCTCTGCCAGTGCCTGACAAGTACAGAGGTGGATGCTCTCAGCCAGCCATTGGACTAAGAGGAGAGTCCCCAATGGAGGAGCTAGAGAAAGGATCCAAGGAGCTGAAGGGTTTGCAGCCCCATAGAAGGAGCAACAATATGAACCAACCAGTACCCTCCAAGCTCCCAGGGACTAAACCACCAACCAAAGAGTACACATGGAGGGACCCATGGCTCTAGCAGCATATGTAGCAGAGGATGGCCTAGTCGGGCATCAATGGGAGGAGAGGCCCTTGGTCCTGTGAAGGCTCTATGCCCCAGTGTAGAGGAATACCAGGGACAGGAAAAAGGAGTGAGTGGGTGAGCAGGAGGTTTTCAGAAGGAAAACCAGGAAAGGGGAAAACATTTGAAATGTAAATAAAGAAAATATCTAATAAAAAAAAAAAAGCCTCAATGTCTGCCCCAAACCAGTGATGTACTTCCTCTAGCAAGGCTCTGTTTTCTAAAAGTTCCATCAACTCCTCACCAACTGCACACCAAGTATTTAAATATATGAGTTTATAGGAGCCATTTCTCATTCAAATCCAACACTATATTATGTTTTATAATAAAAAATTGAAAACATCTTATAGGATAATCAAGTCTTATCTAAGTCTACATCCATGCACCAGGAGTTGAGTTTGGAATCTTCAGTGTATAACTACCATGGTCATCTAAAAACAATGCAGAATCTCAGAATTCTTAACCTACACAGTCGTCATCCTTATAAGACTCCTAAGTGGCTTATGTGAACCAGAGAAGCCAACATTCTCAGAGAAGAGCCCTCACCTACTCCTGGGATCCTGGTTTTTAACATGACAAAGAATCTGTATTGTACAGATTGGATGAAAAGCAATACTTGACATATTTCTCCTGTATTCTTCGATAGTAGAAAGGACAGTAGCCAGGTATCACAGTGCCCTCCTCTAATCTTATCATATGGCTTGGGCAGGAGGTCTAGAGTCGGTTTCCTACTGAGAGCTTGACTCCAAACAACGGCAAAAATAATAGGAAGGTAATAACAGTGTGGCTTTGTCCTGGGAAAGTGCTATAGACAAAAATATCCCAAAGTGGATCAACTCCACTTGTTATATATACCACCAGTGGGAAAGAGCGGTGTGGAGTATGCAGTGAGTGTTCACTGCATTAGAGCCTCAACAATTTACCAGTGTGATGAACACTAGATGATCTTTCTCTCAGTTTTGTTGTCATTTCTCCAGTCAAAACTGTTGTATTACGCAACTTTGTCTGATCAGATCTAAAAACCCAACAAGAAACACAGCAGACTTTTGGAGATGCTACAGACTTCAGGATACTGACTGACATCATACTTCATGCATCCCAAGCTTCTGAGGGCTTGTTCAAACCTAACTATATGGTATGTACCTGGTGGGTACTCAATACACTCTTGCTGACAGACTGTAAAGATTCATCATCACTGGCCTCAGAGGGAGAGTATTCACAGGCTCCTCCAACCATGCTCAATCAGGACAGACTTTCACCAACTCGGAGAGCTAATTGCTTCCTTGTCTCTAGATTGCATGTTGCTTATTGCTGGCATAACATTCCAATACCCCTGAAGCACAAGTAGTGATCCCTGAAGCTGATTTAACCTTTTCAAACTCTAACAACTTTATTGTTCGCCTCATTACACCCTCCAGACCTTCTCTGGATGACAGTCTGATGTAGAGGCTTCAGCCAGAGCCCTTCATTAGTACTTTCTTCTCCATTGGTCCACACAGCAAGAGTCCCAAGAGTTCAGGAGAAAAACTTCAGGTACCATCCTTCAGGCTTTTAGTCCTTCATGCCCCAAGCTCCTTTTTCAACTAATAAGTTATGTGTGTGTTTTCAAAACTATGGACTAAAAGCAAGGAGCTTTACCCAACCCAGCTCACTGCAGGACATCATCAGAACATTTCTCTCGGAGGGATTATCCACCACAAGACAAGAACACTGTTGGAAACTCAGGTGCTCACAAAATAAAGCTAAGGTATGTAAAAAGAAAAATAATAGGAAAAAGCTTGGGAGGGTGCCCTAGAAAGTATAGTTATGATACGTCATGGTTTGTCATGATTATCAACGTGACTGCATCTGGAATCAACTAGGAGATATGCTTCTGTGAGAGTCTACTAGCTGGCAGAATAGCTGAGAGAAGGATACTTTTTTCCCCCGACAGCTCCCAGAACTCTCTGGCAACAGCTTAAATATAAAGAGTCATGAAGGAAAACACTTATGCCTTGCCCCACTATCACCAGGACAGAGTGTTTCTAACCCACTCCCCGGATCATGCTGACTAAAGAGACTGGCTTCTTTGGCCTTCTGATATAGACTAAAGACAAGTTGCTCTTCAGGAATCTTCCAGGCCTTCTGTGCCATGTTAGGACCACTAAAGCACCCAGCCATAGGAAGTGAGCAGCTACCAGGTTCTCTGCTGTGTGAGACTCGCCATTGTTAAAATATCCAGCCACATGTGTAAGCCAATCTAATAAATCCCCTTTGTGATACAGATCCATCCACAAGTTATGTTCTTCCAGAGGACACTAATGCACTACTATGCCCTGCTAATCTTAGCTGTGTCTATTATAGGATGCTCTCTTCCTCATTTATGGCCCTTCTACTCTGGCCCATCGTCCTATCTGAAAATGGGCCAAGCTCATCATATGCACCTTGATTCTCCAAAGAGACTCAAATAGTATATAAACGCAAAGAGTGTTTTATTCTGCAGAAGTCCAGCTTGTTGAGGTCTTCCATTATCAAGATAGAGAGACAACCAAGTGGGCTTGCAAGTCTGATTTAAAGCACATTAGGATATTCTGGGATAGGTGACCTTTATCTTGCTCCATCTCTAGGGACATTCCATTACCAGGGCTTGGGGGCTGGAAACTGTTCCTGGGGAGGTCTGGAAACTGTTCCTGAGGAAATCTGGAAATTATTGCTGGCTCATTGTCTTTTCCTCAGGCCAGGAGGCAGGACGGCTTCTGAGGCCTGGACTTGCCTGGACTTGCCCAGATCTTGGAAACAGAGATTTAGGCCTTGTCTTCTGAACTGCCCATTTGAAGCCTGTCATGGAGTCAGCCTAGCCTTCTCACTATAATGCTATGTTTTTTCTAAAATTTCTACTTTGATAGCAATGTAAGAATATGTGCAAACAAGCCCAAGCGTATCACTCTTATTTTTGGTTCAATATAAAAACAGAATAAAAATCAAAGACAAAAAGAAACAAAATTTGGCTCTAGAGGTGAAAGTTTATCCTTATTAATAACAATTCTTTGGAGTAGGGATATAGTTCAGGTGCAGGAATCCCTATAAACTTGGTACAGTAGCATACATCTGAAATCCCAATATTGAAAACTGGGAGAAAGGTGATCAAAAATTCAAGGTTATCCTCAGCTACATGAGTTTGAGGCCAGCCTGGGCTAACACGAGACCCTGTCCAAAAATAAGTAAATAAATATTTAAGCTATTTTCTTACTAGTTTCCATTTCCATTATGTTCTACTAAAAAAATAAATAAATAAATGTGTGGTTTTATCCATGAGTTTCTTCATATAGTCACAATGTGTGTCAGAAATATTTTTAGTCTAAAACATTCAGAGAAATATCCTCTGCTACTTAGGGATTTTTTTAAAAAATCAACAAGGAAATTTTACTCCCATTTTATTTGCTTTATTTTGAAATTAAACAGACTTAATATTGTCAAAGAAAAGGCCTTTCCATTTTAGGGGGAAAAATCTGATTCCAGCACCGTCCAAGCAGTGCGAAAAGAAGCTGAGCACAGGATGCCAAGTCTAGGGGACCCTTCCGTCCTTTTACACCTAAGAAATCTACTCGGATTCAGTGACCGTACTTGTGAACTCTCTTTCTTGGCAGGAGGATTTGCCTCCTTTTGCTCATCACTGATGTATATAACCGTCTCCTAAGACACATGTCCTTCAAACACCAGGCTTTCAGGCTGCAGTGAGGTCAAGCACACCAAACAAGCTGAACCATTGTCCTCAAAAAACATTTTCTTTGGTTTTTTTGTGCCATGAAGATATAAAAATAATGATAAATCCACACATTCAGATTAGTTTCTTTGCCTGGAACAAGTAGCTGACAAAAACCGCTATTTTGTTCACTTGGAAAATGTTTTCTAGTATAATACTTCCAAAATCCCATCGCGTCTTACAATGGCCATCAGGATAAACTGAGGCTAGATTGTACCAGATAAGGGTTCTGAATGTTCCACCCATCCTGAGCCCAATGCCATGAAGGAACCAAGTGCATCTTCTTGCTTTCTGCTTCTGGCCGATAAATTTCTTTTCATTTACCTTGCATCTTAAAGGTGAGAAGAGCTCCTTTTGGTTTGCATCTTTCTTAGCCTTGCATAGGGTGGAAGTCTCTGCAGACTTCCTCAGAAGGGACACACAAGAGAAGAGTAAGACAATTTGTGGCAAAAAGCCCCCGGCGGCGCATGCGCATGTCACTTAATGAGCACGTAATGTCAGCTTCGGTTACTTACTATCAATATCCAGTTCTCACTAAACAGTACGCTAATTACTTACTTCAGCTATGTAAAAAAAAAAAAAAAAAAAAAAAAAAAAAAAAAATGGAAGCCTGGAAGTTAAGTTTGAAAGCCATTCGAAAGAAAAAGTCTAATGAAAGCTTTGCCCTGTGAAATGTGAGGGGACCCGTGGCCCGTGGCTAGGAGTGCCCTCAGTAAAGCAGGGCTAGAGTCTGAGGCTGTTTTTCAGAAATGGTCCTGCCAAATGTTTCAGATCCCCTCTGGTGGCTAAGAATAGCTTTAGAGAAAGTGTTTCCTTCTCTGTGAATAGAAAGTAGTTAATACGGAGGAGTTCCTTCTCAACACACTCAAAGTGGGCTCCCCGGGGCTCTGCAGATGCTGCATCAGCAGGGTGGGTGGCTGGCAGGCAAAGACACAGCCTCTTGCATCCCAGAGACTCATTGGAAGGTCATGCTACATTGCTAGTTCAGTAAAACATAACCGCACTGCAAAAGCCAGTTCCTTTTTGTTCCATTTACACAAAGCTCTTGCAATTTAAATTGCTCCAATGTCAAGATGCTCCAGTGTCAGGATGTATTCTGGGACTGAACATCTGACTTCTCAAAGGGCTCCGAACTGAGACTTCAGACTGAAGAAGGAACCTATCAACACAGGAAACCTATAGCCCAAAGCAGTCCTGTCTAACCGTTCGTGTCAGGCTTAGGTTCCATTTCCGGCTCAGGGTGCAGGAATCAGAAGCTTGATAGCAGAGGTCTCATTGCTTTCAGAGCATCCTAGAGTGCTTCCAGAGGCTGTTCTCCTGGTGATGGGAACAGTGCAAGGTATTATCTCCTTAGGCCACTAATGTCTGACCTGGTCCTAGAAACGTGTCAAGACACAGGTCTCCCCAGCACATATGTAGCAGAGGACTGCCTTGTCTGGCCTCAGTTGGAGAGGATGGACTTAATTCTGCAGAGACTTGAGGCCCCAGGGAAGAGGGATGCCTGGGAAGGTGTAGGGGGGAGCACCCTCTCAAAGGTAAAGGGGAGGGAGAATGGGATGAAGAACTGTAGGTGGTGACTGGGAAGGGTGCAATGTCTGGAATGTAAATAAATAAAATAATTAATAATGAAAAAAGACACAGGTCTCAGCCATTCCTTATACCCCATGTGTGCATTTTGATTATTTGATAGCATTAGGACTAATTTTTAAAGAATATTTTAATAAAAAAAGAGCAGATAAAGACCTCAGAAACACAGCAACTGTGACTTCATTTGTAACTTATTCCTGCATCATATAATCTAAAGAAAAATAAATATAAGATTCTGGTGCTGACTTTTATGGCTTCTTGTCTTCCGGTTTCATTGGTAAGATAGAGTTTGGAAGCTCGTTCTTCCTGTTGTAGCCCAGGTTGGCCCCAAATTTTCAGTCCTCCTGCCAGAGTTCTGGGATTACAGAAATGCTCCATCCCTACACACCCCTCCCTCCTTATCCCCCCTTGGCTCCAGCTGGTAAAATACAATATCTTTTTGGTTTAATCAAGGATCAAGTAAGGTCTTATGGGGCACAAATGAGCAGAGGATCCATCAGGCCTCCACCAGGCCCCCTAAGCCCTCCCCTCTAAGGTCTGTGACTTCTAGAGTCATGTATCCAGTCTAATAAGTTGCACAACTTAATAAGTGAAAGAAGTCACATTTTTTTTCTGGTTTAATTTTTTAAAATCCATCCTTTTCTACCACTGAAGACTTTTTGTGAAGCTGAATCCATATGAGAGGAAAGGAAGCTTCTCATTAGCATGAGGTGGATCACACTTTTAATTTGCAAAGACCTCCTTAAAGAAATCTGACACAAGTGCACTTCCTGTCCCTTATAAGACAAGGTATGCTCTATATAGCACTAACCCAGGTGCAACCACTTAAGAGTTACAGTATATGGAAAACTTTGCTCAAGTATAATGAAAGTCTGTGTATTAACACAGATTACACAAATCTATACACTATTTTATGTCATCTTCCTTCCCTGGGTTATATGATAGTCTAGAATTCATCCTTTTATTATTGAACAATCCTGACTTAAATCTTTCACACCTGCTTTGGAGATAAGTATGTTCCACTTAGTTGTACATATTGAGCTGTAGGAGTGTTAACAGGAAGTTCGAGCTCCCAGGGACTAAACCATCAACCAGCAAGTATACACATGGAGGAACCCATGACTCCAGCCACATATGTAGCAGAGGATGGCCTTGTTGGTCATCAATGGGAGGAGAAGTCCTTGGTACTGGGAATGCTCAATGCTCCAGTGTAGGGGAATGCCAGGGCGGGGAGGCAAGAGTGGGTGGGTGGGTGGGTGAGCACCCTCATAGAAGCAGGGGGGAGGATTGAATAGGGGGGTTCTGGATGGAAGACCAGGAAAGGAAATAACATTTGATATGTAAATAAATAAAATATCCAGTAAAACAAAAAGAAGTAGGCACCCATGCCAGAGTCTGAAAATCCACCAAGACCAAGGTCTCAAAGTCTGTTCAAGAAGAGAGTCACAGACTAACAGTACTGAACATGCCCATCATCCAAATCTGTACTCAAGAGCACTGTCTTCCTCTACAGAGAATGAGGAAACATTTAGAGAACTGTCTGGATCTAGAACTGGGGCAACATCTTTGATGAGGTCACATAGCCTGTATCAAGCAGAAAAGGTCAAACAAAACTAGACATAGGGCATTCTACAAAACAAACATCCCCCAATCTTTAAAATAGCAAGGTCAAGAAAGCCAAAAAAGAAGTTTGAGCAACAATTCAAGACTAAAGGAAATGAAAAATGAAGGAGAACTAAATGTAGCACAGAATTCTGAGCTAACTGGTTGTCTATAAAGGGTAGCCTGGGGTCTGGTCATGAGGACAGCAGTATAGATGGTAATTTCTGCCACTGGGTATGAAGGAGACAATCTTCTTAAGAAATACATACCATGTGTGTCCTTCTGGGACTGGGTTACCTTACTCATGGTGATAGTCTCCATTTCCATCCATTTGCCTGTGAAATGTATGATGTCTTTGTTTTTAATAGCTGAATAGTCTTCCATTGTATAGATGTACCACATTTTCTTTACCCATTCTTCAGTTGAGGGACATCTAGGTTGTTCCCACTTTCTGGTTTTTAAGAATAAAGCTTCTATGAACATAGTTGAGCAAGTGTCCTTGTGGGATGGTGGAGCATCTTTTGGGTATATGGCCAGGAGTGATACAGCTGTGTCTTGAGGTAGAACTGGTCCCAGTTTTCTGAGAAACCGCCAAACTGATTTCCAAAGTGGTTGTGCAAGTTTGCACTCCCACCAGCAATGAAGAAGTATCCCCCTTGCTCCACATCTTTTCCTGAATGTGCTATCTCTTGATTTTTTTTTTTTTAATCTTAGCCATTCTGATGGGTATAAGATGGAATCTCAGAGTTGTTCTAATTTACATTTCCCAATGACTAAGGACTGTAAACATTTCTTTATGTGCTTCTCATCCATGTGAAATTCTTCTGTTGAGAATTCTCTGTTTAGTTCTCTACCCCGTTTTTCAGTCACTTACAAGTGGATATTAACCATAAAATATACGTACCATGTTACACTACATAGAACCAAAGAAGCTAAACAAGAAGGAAGGTCCAAGTGAGGAAGCTTGGGTCTCACTTAGAAGGAGAAATAAAAGCGCAGCCTTATTACAATGAAATCCAATGTCTAAAAATTGTTCTTATTTTGGGCTTGTACCACAGAAAGAGCCAAGATTTTAAACTCTACTAAATAGAAAACAAACAAACAAAAAGACTTTATATATTTATGTTCATTTAAGAAAATACAAGTAGTGATGTATTATTTTGAAATATACAGTTAATATGTTTGGAGTTATTTAAAATTTATATTGAGAAAACTGTATTTTCACTATTGCTGTAGACAAGCATCTACATAACACTGTTAAATTGATTGTTGTTTTATATCAAACAACTTTTATAATACTTGTTTTTATTGTTATAATATTTTATAAATTTTAAGGAATATGACAAAAAAGATATTGTAGGTATTGAAAGGGGGTCTCTGGGAGGAGCTGGGGTACAAAAGGGAAACAAGAATGTGATTTAATTCTATTTATTTAAAATATGTTTTTAAATGTTAACAAATTCAGATTGAAATCATGTAACTTTTCTCATCATAATGCAATAAAAGCTAAAAAAAAAAAAAAAGAAGGGGAAATAAAATAGTCACAAGAGACAGATGGAAGGAGAGAACTAGGAGGGAGGGAGGATGGGGAGGAGAATGGGGGATTCGGAATCAGGTATGGGGAAAGACAGAAGAGATGGCTAGATGTCCCTGAAAATGGAAATATGTAACTGACAGGGATGAGGAGGTGAGGAACATCTCTAGGATAAGACAGAGACCTGGGATAAGGGAGGTGCCTAAGAATCAATGGTGGTAACCTTAGCTGTGACTCACTACATTGGGGTTATGGAACCTGAAGAGGTCACCTCCTATAGCCAGGTGGGAACCCCAGTGCAGCTATAGAGACACCAACCAACCCACAAAACTTTTAACCCAAAATGTATCCTGCCTACTAGAAATACAGACATTGGGGATGGAACAGAGACTGAGGAATTGGCCAGCCAATAACCGGCCCAACTTGAGATTCATCCCATGAGCAAGCACCAATCCCTGACAATATTAATGACTATTTGTGCTTAGAGACAGGAACATTTTGTCCTCTGAGAGCTCTACCCAGCAACTGACTCAGACAGATACAGACACCCACAGCCAAACAGTGGATGGAGCTTGGGGACTCTCATGGATGAACAGGAAGAAGGATTATGGTGAGTGAAGGGTTATAGGAACTCCACAAGACCAACAAAGTCAACTAAGCTGAACCTTTGGGGCTCTGAGTTTGAACCATCAACCAAAGAACATACAAGGGCTGGACCTAGTCCTCCTCGCATGTATGTAGCAGCTTGATCTTCATGTGGGTCCTGATCAACTAGAACGTGGGCTATCCTAAAAGCTGTTGCCTCTGTGTGGGATATGCCCTTCTACTGGACTGTCTTGTCTGGAGTTAGTGGGAGAGGAAACACCTAGCCTCACAGAGACTTGAATGCTAGGGAAGGGACACCCAAAGGGGTCCCCACTCCACTCACTCAGAGAAGAAAGGTAGAGGAGAGAAAGCAGGATGTAAAGGGAAAAAAGAGAAGAAATTATTCCAGTTTCTGCCACGATATCTGCTATTTTATTTTCTATTACAGCTACCAGACCAGCCATGATGGATCTAATCCCTCTGAAAATGTTAAGCCAAATAAATGTCTTTTTCTTTTGAGAGGGAGAGAGAGAGAGAGAGAGAGACAGACAGACAGACAGACAGACAGACAGAGACAGAGAGACAGAGACAGAGAGAAAGAGAAAGAGAGAGAGAGGAGAAATACATACTGGAATCCTGGAAATGAAAGGCTTTCTGTATTGGCCTTTTTTTTTTTCTTCTGCTATATGTTTATTTCCAATTTTTAGACATATTTTTATTTGTGGATTTGTGTGTTAGTATGTATAAGTGTATACATGTGTGCACACACAGATGTGTGAAACTCCTTGGGTGCCACTGTGCATGTATAGAAGTCACAGGACAGCATGCAGGACTTGGTTCTCCTTTTCTACCCTGTGAGTCCTGGGAATGGAATTCAGGTCTTCAGGCTTGGTGGCAAACTGTCTCAACTTTCCTGATCTTATTTTCATTTTGTTAGAAGCACCTCAAAGTTCAATTATATTTAAAGAATAACGTTTAGGAAACCAGAAAAATTTAAAAATGTTTGTGTACCAGATAATGTCATATCAATGCTGGATTTTCTGAATTAGATCTCCCATTACGATTATAAAGGTGGATATATCCTTGTGTTAAGGAGATAAACACTGGAGTACTTTGAAGTGTGTATAGAGCCATGATGACTGTGGTTTACTCTCAAATTGTTTCAAATAGTATAAAAATAGCAACACTTCTTTGAGGAGCACATGGCCCTCTCTGGAAGGTCTTATCTTCTTTCTCTGATCATCTTTTTTCATTTAACCTCTGTGCTTGAATATCTCTAATAAACCCCATCTCCACTTAAAAGCAAACTATAACCATGCATGCATGCAGAGACACATGAGAAAAGAGACAAGACAGGGCCATTTTAAAAAAAAAAAAAAAAAAAAAAAAAAAAGAGTCTAAATGAAGAATACACAAGAACGCATTCTGTTCTTTTGAAAAATTTTTAGAGTTCAGATTTTGCTTTGAAACAAAACCTTTAAAAGTAAAAAATCAAACCTAATCAAATAAAGGCATGGGTTAATTTACACAGACTCCTAATATACAGTCCAAACTTCCAAATCAAACTTGAGTGTGCCACCTACGAAGTTCTCATTTTCTCAGGGATTTGGATGCATCCCAACCACTGAGCATCATCTGCAAGCTGCTAACCTGTCTCTCTTCCTCTTCTCACAAATATAGAAACCGAGGTCCTCAAGAGGTCAAAGAACAGAGGCCACACAGATAAGTGGTGACAGAGGAAAAGAAAAACAGAATCCAGGCCCTCACTTCCAATTCAGACATCTTTGACCCAAATTCTTAAATGGTTGCCTCTCAGTGGGACCACTGCTTGCTTTGTTTTATTTAATCTTGGTCTTCAAAGCATTCTTGGTTTAACATGCTGTTATGTTGGAGCCCATCACTTCTGAGGACCTTGGCAATGACCATCTATCAGAGTGAATTTGGAGATCCGGACATAGCAAACACAGACATTGGCTTATAATCATCCCTTTCAAGTTGAAAAGTCTATTATGTTTGCTTCAGTTTGAGTTTCATTTCTAAAGGAAATAAAGCAGTCGGAGAGAAGTATTGGACTGAGCAGGTAAAGAGCTATTGTGGATGGAGGCAATTTCGGATGGAGACTCATCTTGCTTGACTGCAGAATGCCCTGTGCCCATCTAGAATTCAGAGAGGGATCTGTGGGAATAAGGAAGCTGTGTACGTTTTCACAGACTCATAAATGCTGTGCGTTTCTTGAGATGCATCTTCTCTTAAAGGAGAGAAAGGAGGCTAGCCCAGTGCGTTCTGCTGGGTTTTCCTCACTGTGCTGACTCCTGCTGCAGCGAGGAAAAGTCTGATAATCAGATGTGTGCAAGGATTTCTGTCCAAGCTTGCCGAGCCTTGTCAGCAAAAAGGAAATAAAAGCAAAGAAAGAAAGAAAGAAAGAAAAAGAAAAAAAATGTTCACAAACTGCTAACACACAGTAGTTTTTCTTTTCCAATCAATTTCTATAGTTTCTTTAATTTTACTTTTCTCTAACTATAGGTTAAATATTTCATTCCCAAATAAAAGAAAAACGTACTCACCTTGGAAACCCACCTTGCCACCCACCCCACCCCCGCCCCGAAATGGAAAAAAATTCCACAATGCAGTGATATAAGCATAAAAGAACGGAAGCCACTTCCTGGCGATCTAAGCATAAGTATCAAATTCACATCAAGGTCTTCCAGGCCAGCCTGGATGTGTTGAAGGTAAACCGCTGTGGTGGTTAATATGGACTGTCAACTTGACAGGATTTAGAATTATCTAGGAGACAGACATTTGGGCATATGCTCTAGTTTGCTTTATGTTGCTGTGCTAAAACACTCTTGACAAAAATCAACTTAGGGAGAAAACTGTTGGTTTGGCTTCCACTTCTGGGTCACAGTCCATCTTTGAGAGAAGCCAGGGCAAGAGGCTCAGAGGAGCTGAAGCATAAACCCGAAGGAAGGAATGCTACTAGCTCCCCTCTGGCTCATGCTGATCTCTTATGCCTCCCAGGCCCAATGCCTGGGCAGAGCTCCACCCACTATGATCTAGGCCCTCCCACAGCAATCATGAATCAAGACAACCTCTCATGAAGATTGATTTGATTTGACCACAATTCATCAACGGTTGCCTCACAATGGGACTGCTGTTTGTCTTATAACATTTGTATTTAGTATCTCCAGAGCAGTCTCATTTTAGAACTCAGGCTTTTACTGGGAATGTGGGGGTGACCACTGGCCAGGCTGAACAAGGTGATTCTTTGTTTGGGATTTTCTCTTCCCAGGTGATACTAGGTTGTGTCAAATTGACAATAAAAGCCAATCAGCACCACATGTCCATAAGAGAGTTCCTATATTGTGTTGAAGTGAGAAGAATCGCTCTGTATGTAGTGTATTGGAGAAATAAGAAAGAGAAGGCTAGTAAAGCAGTACCACCCATCCCCCTCGGCTTCCTGACTGTAGGCACCACACCACCAGCTACCCTGTGCTTCTACGGCCAAGCAATCCCCACCACGATGACCCTTGAACCGGGAGCCAAGGTAAACCTTCATGAAATTGCTTTTTTCAGTTACTTTGACACGGCGACAAGAAAAGTAACAGAGCCACCCCAGCTTGCTAGGCATTGTCTTTGGCCCAGAAATTGACCCACTTGGTGACACCACATTGCTGACTTTTTCTGGGACACCACCATAAGCTGTGATATTCAGGGCAGAATGAAGCAATTCCACACCTGTGGGGTAAGTACAATAAATCCAACCAAATGCCCTCCTCATCACCCAGGGCAGAAGCCTGGGGGCGGGGGGGCGTCTCATTTAGCTACATCCCTTCTTCTCTCTGAAGTAACCAACCTCCATGAGCTGTGAGTGGTGTGAATGTTACAGCTCTGAGGGGAAAGGCTTCTGCAGTGGAAGTGTGAAAGCTAAGAGAAGAAAGATGTCCTGGCAGTCAAGAGCCAGGGATACCATGACGTCACATGCCGCACAACAAACCTCACACAAGAGATTTATTGGGAGGGGCAGTCCAGAAGGGTAGCTGCCCCTGCTCTGGCAAGAAGCAGCAGAGAACTGAGCAGAAGATGGGGCTGGGGGGTTAGGGAATGGGGTTTCTTGGGGGATGGAGCTGTCCAGACTGGGGATGGGTGGGTTTTCAAGTCCTGAGCTTGGATGTTTTTCTCTGTAGGGTGAAGCTTGGCCATCTGAGTCTGGAGGGCCTGGGGCTGCCCATTAGAGAGTTCTGTGGGCAGATCCTGGTGTTTAGAAGCACTCAGGGGCAGAACCTGGCCACTCAGGTTTAGGTATGCCTAGAAGGACTTTGGAACAGCCTTTTCTCTTATTTTGAGTCTCTTTCCCCTTCTGTTTCTTCCAACTTGGTCGATTCTGTCACTATGCTTCATTCAGGTGTTTTAATACCATTCTAATCTTATTATGCCACTGGTCTCTCTATGGCTTCTTCTCATTCTTTACGTTGCTACTGAGCCTGTTCCCTTAAAATATAAAATTGGTATGCTGCTTTCTTGTGTGCAGAATGTCATACCCAGGCTATCCCCCAACAGGCTACCCGATAGCCTCCTGCTGGTCAGGAGTCATCTTTCCCCACTGTGGGTCAGTATCCATACCCTAGTGGCTTTCCACCAATGGGAAGAGGTGCTTACCCACCAGCGCCAAGTGGTGGCTACCCGGGAGCTGGAGGCTACCCCACATCTGGAGGTTATCCAGCCCCTGGGGGTTATACTGGAACCCTAAATTCAGAGGGTGCTCCAGCCTATCCTGGAGGCCAAGGCTTTGCCTCGCCACCCTGGTAGAGCAGGCTTTTCTGGCTATCTATAGTCTTATGGTGGTGGATCAGCCCAGGTTCCAGTACCAGTTGGCTTTCCTGGAGGAATAGCTCCCTACCCTAGCCAGTCTGCTTCGATGACTCAGGGCACCCAAGGAAGAATCTACCCAGCCTCCAACTTTGATGCTATGAGAGATGCAGAAATTCTCTGCAAACCAATAAAAGGGTTTGGGACAGATGAGCAAGCAATTGTGGATGTTGTGTCTAACCATTCCAATGACCAGAGGCAACAAATTAAAGCAACTTTTAAGACCATGTATAGCAAGGATTTAAATTAAAGATATCAAGCCAGAGTTGAGTGGGACTATGGAAGAATTTAATCCTTGCCCTGTTCATGCCTTGTACATACTATGATGCCTGGAGTTTATGGAAGGCAATGCAGGGAGCCAGAACTCAAGAACGTGTATCGATAGAGATTTTGTGCACAAGAACAAATCAAAAAATTCGAGACACAGTTATATGTTATCAATTAGAATTTGGACGAGACCTTGAGAAGGACATTAGGTCAGATACTTTGGGACATTTTGAACGTCTCTTCATGTCCATGTGCCAGGGAAACGGTGATGAGAGCCAGAGTGTAAACCACCAGATGGCTCAGGAAGATGCTCAGCGTCTCTATCAGGCTGGGGAGGGGAGGCTAGGAACAGATGAATCCTGTTTCAACATGATCTTTGCCACAAGAAGCTTCCCTCAGCTGGAAACCACCATGGAGGCTTATTCCAGGATGGCTAATCGAGATTTGATAAGCAGTGTAAGCCGAGAATTTTCTGGATATGTTGAAAGTGGTTTGAAGACCATCTTCCAGTGTGCCCTCAACCGCCCTGCTTTCTTTGCTGAGCGACTTTCTTTCTATTCCACGAGAGGCCCTGGCACAGACGACTCCACCCTAGTCAGGATTGTGGTCACTCGAAGTGAGATTGACCTTGTTCCAATAAAACAGATGTTCACCCACATGTATCAGAAGACCCTAAGCACAAAGATTGCAAGTGACACGAGTGGAGATTACAGGAAGCTGCTCCTGGCCATTGTTGGCCAGTGAGAGGGGTTCTTTTTCCCTTTAAGGAATACAGCTCTTCAGGGCCTAGCCTTCCAGCAATGAGACCTGCATGCAGCCATGTCAGACACCACCTGACTCGAGTAGTTTTTTACTGAGGACTGACAGGGGATTTGCTGGGTTTGCACATGTTGTTACTGCCCTAATTCTAATGTTAGTTTTCTCTTTCTGTATCCAATCAGTGTAAAAACCATATCAATGATGTAGTAACATAATATTGGTAAAGCTTCACTCTCAGTGCTTTTATTTTAATCCAAATTTAATATGTGTATGATATATATCATGTATATATTTTATATATATTATACATATGTATATGAAATTGATTATGTGATATACCTACTCAAAAGTCCTCTGCGGCTTCCTGTGACTTGTGGAATTGTCTCTCTCTGCATCTTGTCTGTTGGTATTTCTATCTTCATGTCATCTCAATCATGACGAGCTGTATCTCAACCACGATACAGGCCGGTATCCCAACAATGGTGGGCTGTATCCTGTAGTGTTGCTGGCCTGCGTCTGCTCCGCCACTGGGCAGGGCTGCTTGGGGAGGCAGAACTCAAGTTTGAGTGCGCTTATCCCACATCACCCACACCACTGCTGGGGCAGGTGCTGGGCTGGAAGGAAACCCCAAGACACCATCCCTGGGTGTGAAAGTGCAGTCTGAGCTGTGGGAAAGCCAGAGCTCGCCTGCGAGAGGTCGGGGTTCTCAGGCTCTTAGACGTCTAGGCACCCTTGGGAGTCGCAGAAGAGCAGAGAACAGAGTTGGCCCGAAGGCTGCAGAGGCCTGGGGGTTTTGGAGGGAGGGAGGTCGGGGGGGGGGGGGGGGGGGGGAGGTCTGGATAGTCCCAGCAGGGATAGTCCTTGGCTTGACAGTTGCAGCAGGCTTGGTAGTAGAGACAGGCTTGGATGTGCTTGTGGCTGGGAGCGCAGAGAGGACTTCTATGAACTGAGCCAGCCCATAATTACAAACAGTTTATTGTCATGGGGGAAATTGATGCGGAAAACCATACCCACTTCTCAAGGTGGGCCTGGGATTCCTTTTTTTGTAGAGAGGAATGTCTGGGAAGGGAAGCTTATTGGCTAAGCCCTCCAGGCCTCTAGGTACCTCATTAGCATAGAGAATTGTCTTGAGCCTACAGGACCGCAGGTCACGTCTCTTTTTATGTCTGAAGCATGATATGTGTTCTAAGTCTGGAGTCTGGCAGGGAGCTGAGAGTCACCTAAGCCTCAGGTGCGTGCCTACCAAATCTTTGGCTCTTGACCTGCTCTACCTTACCAAACTCCCTGGCATGGTTTTACGTTCCATGGTATCCCAACTGTGAAAGATTGTAGACAAGCGGTAGTCCCACAATGACTGTATCCCTACCACGATGGACTGTATCCCCCTCAAACCATAATCCAAAATAAGCCTTTCTCTCAAATTGCTTAGTGTTGGGTATTTGGTTCACAGCAATGAGAAAAGTAAGTAGTAGAATACCAAAGCCACAAAGGCTTTTTTTACCCCCAAAATCATTCCATTTCCAGTGGTCATTTGAGTCCTTAATGTGGCTTCCCACTGTAGATCTTTTGATTCTCTTCTCAGTAATGACCTTTGTCTATTACTCAGGAAAGACAATGCTTTATCTAAATGCAGGTATATTTTTCCATATAGCATATAGAAGCTACAGTAGCTTAACATCTACAAGATTTGGTTCTATTATTTAATTCATGAGTTTATCCTGATTCTGCCACTTAACAACTAAATAATTTTGGCCTTAAACTTGAACCTTAAATTCTTTCTCAATGCAAAAATGAGAATAATAGCACAGCTTATGAAAAAAGATCTATGATGGTACCATAAACTCTCAACCTAGGACCTGGCTCTGAAAAATATCGGTAAATGTTATTCATTATTATTCATGCTAATTACCTGGAACACATGCTCATAATCCTTGCAACAACCTTGTAAAATAATACTATGACCTCCATGTTACATAATGGGCAAGAGTTTGCAGAGGTTATTAAGTAATTTGCCAAAGGTAACACTTCTACCAAGAGGCAGAGCTAAAGCATGAACTGTGAAACCTACCAGGTCAACCTCTCCATAACTTGACCAGACTTAAGGCCACGTAGCCATTACCCTCCACTGAGAATATATGTGGTCTGCTAACTCACCAATGATGTACAGGAATGAAAATTCATTTCATACTAATGTTTATTTAACTTCAAATAGACAACTGAAGTTACAAGAAGCTCAGAGAAGACTTTCACGTGTGCTTCGGTGGAGGACATGCTCAAGGGCAGCTCTTCCTAGAGAAAGGTTACTTCAGGAATGCATGAGCTGGGAGAGAGCATTTAAGCTGAGACTTAAAGTTCTGTTAAGAACACCTTGTAAAGATGCCTTCTGGTAGAACTGTCTGATTTGGATGGATAAATCTATCCCAGAGTCATTGGAGAAGGAGAAGAATCAGGTGATGGAGGAGACCAGCACAGAGCAAGAACAAGGGGTGTTGGTTAAAGGTCAATAGATGAGGTTCAGAGCACATTAAGTGTATGGGAAGTCACCTACACCTTTGAAGCTGGAGAGGCCATGATCCGATGATGTTTTAAGGCTATCCTCTGCAAGTCCAACTGGAGAAGAGATTTCACAGCCATCATGCAACCTATGAAGAAACCAAGCAGGAAATTATGGCAATGCGTTCCTGGGACAGGAAGGCAGCAGAGGGAGACGAGTGGGGCTGGAAGCAGACCATTACAAGATAATGAAGAGTGTTCCTGCAGATTACAGAGCCTCTGATACGAAAGGCTCAACCATTCCAGATCACCCATCCTACATCTAGTTCTGATGTTCCATCAGTGGACTTGATTTCTTTCAGATGCTGGGTTTGTTCCCAACCAAATGAGCCGCGAACATGGATGGGAAGGGGAGCACAATGAAGGATGATGCTGGAGTCGGTGAAGATGAGAAGGCCCTATGGAAATTGTCAACTGCCTCTGCCCAGTGGCAGAGCTCCTTCATAGTACAGAGGTTTATATTACCTAATATATGCCTCAACATTAATTAATAATGTCTGTTAGACACTGCAGATTATATACCCTATATATGTAACAAATATATTTTCAACTCAAATTACTTAAGATAAAACCATTGTCTTCTCAAATTAAAACTCTATTGCCTTCTCAAATTAAAACTCTGTCTCCCTTCTTCCTTGTTTCCATTTTATCACCATGTTTTCCACTCTACCATACAACTGGCATTTTTTTTAAACTTGCTGTCAGACTTTACCATTCAGCAATGACCGAAACAAAAGGGAAAAAATGGTACAGAGGGAAAATCAGCAGTTCTGTTCAATAATGGCCAATTGTTTCCCTGACAGCATCCAGACAAATCGTCTAAATCACAAATGCATTTGTGACCCTCATTTTGGAAGGGCTTCTCTAATCTTAGGGATTGGAATTGAACTTCAAAAATGGGTCTCAAGGTCTTTGGGGGCCCCTCAATTTGCTGTTCCAACACCCTAGTGGCTGAATGGCTACCATCCTTTTTCATTCGCTTAATAAAAATAACAAGAAAAACTATAATAGCCAAATTTCTTCTCTCAAATACCAATGTAGAGAGCAATCATTCCCAAATTCAGAGGCAGTAAAGAGGCACCTTTGAACAATGCTTTTATTTTTTCCTCATTTATTTCTCAATTTTTATCTCCAGATTAGATATATACCTATAGGAAGGGAGACAATGCTGGGAAGTGCAGGGTAGTTTGATATCATGCAGTGGATTAAGCAAAGAATTATGTATAATCACCACTGAGTCCCCATGTGCATCCGTCCATTTCATGGCTTTGTGTGGGAGTCAAAGGTGGTCTGGATTTAAAATGAACAGAAAAATCACCCTGTGACTGGATAGAGGTTCCAGGTCTCTCTCTCTCTCTCTCTCTCTCTCTCTCTCTCTCTCTCTCTCTCTCTCTCTCTCTCTCTCTCTTTCTCTCTCCCTTTCTTTTAGGAAACACGAGAAGATGTAGCGATCTCATTAGATAAAATAAAATGTGGGCAAAAACATCATGGAGACTGGCTTGCATCAGTATTAAGTTTATACTACAATTGCTTTTGAGTTCTTACTAAGCATTTTTCCAAAATTCCAATTTCTTAATACTCCACTTGCCTGCAAGCACCCATGGAAGCGTGAATCTGGTATACAGATGTTTTGTAGAAGTATTAAATATACATATATGGTAAATATCCCTAGGGAATATTTAGACTTGAGTTTCAGGGCCTGAACAAATAAACAACTAAGTATCTTCTACTGCAAATATGCATTGATCATCTGAATAATGAAATATTTAATGGACATTCTCTTTAGTTAGTTAACATTTCAATAAATCATGTGTATTTTAAAGAGAAATCTTGCAGACTCATAATATGGCCTTAAATTTATTCCTATTTAATATGTACATTTGAAAATTAAATGTAAATAAAACGGAGAGTGGTGTTATATCTTCTGTTCATATATAATGTGAAAACATATGCATTTTGTATGACCAATAACATCATGTTGGAACTGACTAGCACTGTAAGGTTTAACAACAGTGATGCACTTTAGACCCAGTTACCCAGGGTTGGAAAACTCGCAGGCGTATCTGTGTTTCACAGCAATACTGAACTTCTAATAAACTGTAGCACAGTGGTGCGAATAAAGGTGAGGTCCATACACTAAATTCAGACCAACTTATGATATATCATTATTTTCTATGATTTAAGATCTTTCAAGGTTTGAAGAAAATATTGAAGCATTGGACATTATAACATTTTCCGCCATTCTCCAGAATTGAATGACTGCAAAAAAAAATATGTATAGTGTCATATATAGTGTGAATAAATATGCAGGAAAGTGAAATGTAGTTCATCCAAAATGTTTACCTCGTTATGTAGTTTATAATGCAAATGAAGCATACACTTAAAATCTCTCATATCATCTACCCCAAGGACACTCATAAGGAGACACAGAATAAACACTGAGTTTTGTGCTTCTTTATTTGTTTTTTATAACCATGATGACCAGGATTTGTTTAGCCCTTCACACATAAACAGGACACTCTAAGGAGGATTTGTGGCTATTTATAACTCCACTCATTTCTTCTTCAGTGTTAAAAACAAAAACAAAAAACTCCACAAAAACCTGATTTGGGCTGCTGAGTTAGCTCTATGGTAACGGTGCCTTCCAGAAGAGTTAAGATTTCGAGTCCTAACCCTACAATGCACATGGTGGAAGGAGAGAATGGATCCTGCAAGTCAGCCTCCCCACCTCCATATTCTTGCCATGGCAACTAAGCTTCTATGCACACACGCATGCACACACACATACACACACACACACACATACACATACTAAAAAATATTGAAATTCAAATCATATGAACTCAAATCATATAAATCATAGAGATAGACAAAATATGACTTCATCTACCTCCAACGTAAAACATGTGTTGGATAAAATGTTTGATTTTTAATTTAAAATGATTTATAATAGATATTAAAATATTGGAAAAAATGAAGTTTGTTTCATTGTAGTCACAAAAAAAGAAGCAAACAAAAGTTAAAAAGAAGTAGAGAAAAGAGAAATAAGCTAGCATTCATTTAGATGTAAACTTCACTTCATCATCTTTCATTTAAATACCAAAAAAGCATAAAAGAACAATAATATGTATTCCAGTGTATCAAAATTCTCCATCCCCTTGCAAAATATATTCAGCTGTGCTCACAGTTCAATTCATCTCTTTAATATAAATTCCCAATACCTTGTCTCCCCTATACATAATTTAAAAAAAAAAAAA